>CM030373.1:14059175-14113357 GCA_003604175.2 Clonorchis sinensis
GCTCTTTCATCACTCAGAGACTTTCTCTCTTTGCCAGGAAAATCCAATACAGATCCAGTGGACTCAAATTTTGCAATCAAGTGTGTAATGGTCGACACGGTGAAAGGATCTTTGATGAGACCATGTTTGGTTTTGTAACCACGAAGTGCAGCGGTGGCGCTTTCACCAGGGAATAATAGAGTTTCACAATTTCAATATGCGTACTGACATCCATCGTAAACGAAAAAATGTTAATAGTTGCTTACAAAACCTCCTCTATGTGGCTATTAATAATAAAAAATTTTATCCTTTCTTTAATTGGTCACGTTTAATCACCCAATTAAATTTTGCGTTTATTATGAGACACCCTGTGCATTCTCTGATCCTAGTATTTGATGGAGTTTGTGGTTTTGGTTCGTTTGTTAATGGATCTTTGGTTCAATACGTCACCTTCATTAATTCACCCCCTTTCATTGTTCTTGTTCGGGTTAGTACAAGATCGTCATTTCTGTCAAATTCGCATCCTTCCAGGTCCTCATGAATGGGGCTGAAGTTGATCATCTTTTAGATCATAAGTTTGTGTTGAGATAGTCCGGTGGAATTCTTTGTGTGTCCCGAAGTTTCTATGTTAATCCTTGCACTGGGTCTTGTACACGACACTGACCGTCTTCATTATGATCAGTTTCACTTCCCGGCCTGATAACGCTCACCAAGTGCATTTAGTTTTTAATGTCATTGTCGTATTAGGATGTGGTGAAAAATCTTACAATCATTTACGGAATTTTCCCGATATGGGGAAGTTTGTTTACTCTTTGTTTGTGCTCTTAACTTGGTCGAATTAGGTTTTGCGGATGCAGCTAAGATAAAGTTTTTTTGGGTCATCATGTCCTTAAAAAAATCGATGTCCTTACCTTCCTTCGACTCACTCGTGTAACATTTCGTGTCAGCCCACTCAAAAACTGTCTGCATGCAGCACTGTTTATTGTAGCCTGTGGAAACTGAGGGTTTAGTAGGTGTACGTCGTCATCTGTGGACCTCGGTTGACATATGTCCACGGGCGATCCGAAAACACCAGGTCCCAATCACTTTCTCCTCCAGTTGTAAATTGTACCTCATCAAAAACATTAGTTATTAACTGGCTTGTATGATCCACTAAGTTTGATGGGGTTCAAGGTGTCCTTTGTGTAGTGGGTCTGCGCTTTTGGATTTATATCTTGCCGCACTTTGCGCTCCTCATAATTAACCATAATACTGCCCACTGAACTCGAACTATGTGATCTGCCATAAGTTGAGTAGTTTGTACAAGTCCGTTTTTGTCTTCACGGATATACCCTGGTCATCCAGTAGTTTAGCGACGCTTCTCTTGGTCAAGTTAAGAGCCTTAGATATGATGATGAATTCATATCTAATAGGACCGTTATTTGGCTTGCTCCAGTAGTTTTGTTCAAATTATTTTTGCTGCAACGTGTCTCCTGGACTTTGCCTCGGGGTCTATTCGAAGCTATCAAAGCTTCATGAACTGCAACCATTTCGCCTTAAAGTACAACAAATGCAACGTAAAACCATCTATTTGGGGAGTATAACACTCTCAATGCTTAAAGCGACAATTGTAGAAAATCATAGACACTAACAAATGAGAATAGCTAGCGAGATTCCATTTGAATATAAGCTACAAATAAGCATCCTGGGTCCTACTCGATATCGCGATGAGCTTCAGTGAGCTTGAAGTTGTTTATGATACTGTTAGATGCACGTGGACCGACATTTTTCGCATCATTCTTGTGAGCAACTAACGGACCCTAACCGTTAAGACTGGCTGCCTTCAAGGCATCTCACGGTACACTCTCAGTTTGTCACTTACTGTTGAGCGAGATCTGTGTGCATCGGGTAATTCGGAGTGATGCATTTACACAGTACCTTTGGTTTGTTCACGTAAAGCGATTAACTATTACGCGCCCTGGGTGCTGAATCGCCAGTGTGCAACCAAAAACTTTTTTTTAACTTTTGTAAAGGGGATTACAACGGAGTGGCTCTCACCTAACGACCTTCAGTTTAACTGCTGTTATTTTAAACGCATTCATAAGAATATGTATAAACCACAAGATTAACTTTGACGATATTTGTCAGGTCAAAGAGGAAAAAGAGACAAATAGATTACGCACGAACGAAGAATGAGAGCGCTCTCTGTATTGCTTGTTTAGTGCCCCAGTTAGCTTTCTTGACGTTCACTGAAGCAACGTATTTTTTTCATCTGATAGCACATTTAAACTGACTTCAGTTGATTTTCTGATATACACGTAGCTTTGAATGAGGCCCAGCCGTGAGTTTTAGACCATTTTGATCTCAGCATTAACAGTCTCGCATTATCTTGGCCATCATGCAGTTTTCGAGTTTCAAGAGAGCTTTTTACGGAAGGGACGGTAGAGCCAAACGTTTTGTCCTAACATTATCTGAAATCATGCAACTTCTGTACATATTCCTTGAGTAGGTTACCTCAAGAACGGTATCGGACTACACGTTTTGGTGACGAGGATAAAACTAATGATGTGTGTATTGGTCTTCCCGGGGTTCCTTCGGGAAGATCGCATGTTGGACCATCTCTCCTCACCATCACCAACATCTTCATTGACAGTAATACACCAAAACTATATGTTGCCCCGTAAATACCGTAGGTCATCTCATGAGAGCGAAGTTTTAAGCGCTGTTTCCGACTTTATTTCCAGGGTCAACTATGGGTAAAATGCACTGAAATCTACCAGTTGCTCCTTTAGCTTGGTGATGTATAAAGTACAAAAAATGTCAGAAAATTATCGCCCACAAAGGCTGCCTTGAGCCAAAAAAATTGGAAGTTGGTTTTCTCCAGCTGTGCCATAAATACATCAGCAAATAACAGTCGTAACAGGGAGCTCACACCATCTATTTATCGCTAAATTTCAACTGTTGCTTTTTTATTCAAGAGTATAACAACTGTTATAGGTCACCTCCTGGATTTCCGCAACACCGTTGGGAGTTTCAATAGACTGGACGAAGTAATCAGCAGGCTCTTTTCACGGTAAGTTCGTGATAATACGGGGAAAACATAAACGTGCAAAGATAATAGACCTGAGACAGTAAAATTCAACACTGATGTACATTTCCTGAGTCCCACTTGTATGAATAAAAGAGCCATGCCGGCCGTTTTCTGATATTAGTTTTCTCGTCGTGATGGCCAGTACCCTAGGTAAGCAACACCATTAGGCCTAACGTGTTTTCCCGAAGCCAACTTTGTTCGCTAAAGTTTGCTTTCAATATACACGTACGACTACATGCGCACTGAATTCCAAAGATGAATCTCTAACCGGATGCTGTCATGTGTTACTCTGCTCGGTTTTGTTAAAAACAACAGAGAGAGACCAATTTGAAAAGTAAACACGCTGTAAGCCTTCGAAGATGCACTTAAAGTGCTATGCTTCTTCCCTTCGAATTTGATCTTCAAAATCTTGACACGGAATCGGTTCATGTCTGCCACCAACGAGCCAATATTTTCATCCTCCCACTATCATTCATAGCGCATAGCGCAAGATGGTTTGCTATTTGCTTATATTAGTTTTGTCGACATATAAAAGCGCTGGACAATGCGCTTAAAGTAATCACACAGCTATGACACGCATTTAAGATCACGGATTTCCTACACCTTGACAAAAATTGTGGGCAAGATCTCCCACGGTTCCAGAATCTAGCATAGAATGGCGAATTACTTAATGTGGTGTAGTCTATTTTAAGGATGTATGCATCAGATATAATAATGGCTACTCCTACTTTGATAAAGCAAAAATCAGCCACGAAAAAACAGCATGTGCTGTAGACCTACAATGCTAGTCCGCCGAAGATTTAAGCCACAAATTATTATTAGGAATAATGAAGATGCGGTTCGAAACCACTTATCATTGAGTGCAATGAAAAAACAACAATTACCTTCATCAAAATCGTCTTGGAGACTGGGCGGGTGTATTGACGGAATGCTGTCAGTTGGGGGTGAATTAAGGTTATTACCAATCAGAATTGATTTTGCGACAAACGGAGCATCTGGATCGTTGACCGCAATGAACTGACGAATTAAAAGTAACTGGTTGACTCGTTGTTCGACCAGTGTCAGATAGTCCAGCAGGTTGCTTTGGGTGATTCCTTCTGATGATGCCAAGCGGCGTGTCAACATCGTACTTGTCAGAAAAAAAGATACATTGTCGTTTTATACAAGGACATGGTGGAAATGCGACAAGATTCCTAAATCTACCATGACCCTCGTGCTCAGATTAGTGGGCTTAAACTTTTGGAGTGAAATACTTTCAGGTTACCAGGAAAGTTGATAAATAAAGGCCAAAAAAAGCATTGTGATAAAGCCGTATAATAAACTGACCCCCCACTAAAGAAATTAAACAGCTGCAATTTTCCGACTTATAGGAAAAATGCTATTCTAGCAGTAACTGGAAGCTTTAGTAACCTGTGAGAAAAGACCGATCAAAGTGGCTGGGTGGAGCAGCCATCAGAACTCAAATGATGGTTTCTATGTCTTCTAGCGTGTCCTCATTCATATTACTTAATTACTTAATAATATGTAATGATTTTCGAAGGCTAAAGAACTTGGAAAGCGGGGTACACAAGAGCTGAAACGTACCACTTTAGTGCTACTTAAGGCGTTTTGTGACACCGTCGTTTAGGAGGCGATAAGTGTTCTTGGATAAATCATTGATTGCATTGCAAACTCTGGACCAATAACGAACTACAACGTAATCTACTTCGTGACTGACGGCTGGTTTAACGGCTTTTAGTTAAGGAATAAAAATAAAACAGCATTTCGTAACTTTGTTTAGATAGTTTGATTGCACTGCAAGTGATAAAAATGCAGTAAACTAAGACATTTCAGTGGATATAAATATTCTTCTCGTGGAGTATAACGCAAAATACAATAAAGAACTACACCGGAAATGTTGGTTCCAGGATGTCAGACTTGCTGGGCAATTATTCATGACTTCCGGAACATCTGTTGTGGTTCACTCCATAGATGTTGCGACGATGTTGCAATGTTGACCGCTGAGCTGTAAACGTTCGCAATATTCCCCACTGTTATCTGCCACATTATCCGGCTGTCAAAAGTAACTTAGCCAACGAGAATCCACATCTGAAAGATTTCGAACTTTATTGTGAACTCACTTTAGAAGGACTATTCTAATACGTGCCCCTATTAGCTCCGCTCATGAATGTGGATATGGATATCGGATGTAGAATGTGGTCGTGGATTACCAAGATGCAGGCAAATGCCCTGAAGAGTCAACTCAATACAGACCAGGGAATAAGTTTGCCTTGTTTAAAACAGAAACTGCTCAGTACCCATATCAGATTTCTTCTGTGACAATATGCTACTATTGTAACGGTGGATACTACTGATGCGGCATGTGAGTAGCACGTCTTCTCGTAAATCTGCTTTGCGTCTCTTGAAAAGTGAGATCTGTTATGGAATTTGTGCAGTCTCTTTGTAGCATTTGCTTGCAGTTGAGTAGCAGTCAATGAACATCCAGATAAAATTCGGGAAGACGCGTTCAAGGAGAAGGTGGATATTCAGTTTTGTAAACGAGATGCATATGAGAGTTTTGCTCCCCTGTTCAATAGTCTGTAACTGTTCAGTTGACGTTCTCAAATAAACAACTCCGCAGCGAAGGCCTTTTTCCTTTCACTATGACAGTTTGGCAGTGTGTTAGAATATTGATAGCTCAGGTGCCTTTATTTGCGGCTGGTCAGGTGCCTGCTGATCTGTTTTCTGGGATGAAAAACGACCTGCAGACATTTCGCCACCATTTGAACACCCATTTTCACCCAATTGCACACTGGTGACGGAACAATTGCAATAAAATTACCAAGCTCGAAAAGCGGATCGATGGCCAAGTGATAAACTAACAAGGGGAATTATTGTCAAAATCTCAAGTTGTTCTTGTCAAAATGGATAAGATCGTGCGCTAGAAGAAGACAACACTCGACCTCTCAGCAAAGATAGTTTAATGCTCACCTGAGATATTCGGCAATGTTTTGCATCCCGATAGTATATTCAACACAAGTTGAAAGGACTTTTGCATATATTGGCATTCTTGAGTGACAGAAATTTGCAACGGCTTCCAGAGAGAGATTTAGCAGCCAATAATCATAATGTATGCTGCAAACCCGTATTAGTTTGCACTACAAAAATCAGCCGCCGTATCCAGTTCTCCTAACTAATGGTTTCTGGCACATTGCTTATTATAACTCATTGCCCAATGGTAGGAGCTATGGTGTAGGAAGTTCGAAAAATCAGTCTAATTCTCAATTTATTACATCTTAGCAAACTGCTTGCCTTAGATGTACCTGCATTGCAGATAAAAGTTTTTATCCTCAGCATACACACCATATTTTGTAAGAAGTTCGAACCTGGGGTGGTCATCAATTAGTCCAAAAGTTCTCATATTACAAATGATTCTCCCACACAGCCAATGCGCGGAATTTTCACCTATAACGATGCGACTGCCCTCCCTATGCTCTTCACTAGACTCCCTCATTTAAATTTAGGCCTATTAACCAAACGATTAGTCAGAAGGCGAGTATGCCTCAGAACTTCAATACTTCTCCATATTATAGCCACAAATTTTGCGGCTATTAAACAGTCTCATCCAAAGAAACCAAAACCTATATGACAATGAATGACGCGTTTTTCAATTGTACTACGACCGATCTTTTCCATAGGGTACTTTGTGGGAAACTTACACAACATTTAACTAGTCCGCAGTGATTCCGAAAATCACTGCTTAGTTAGTGAAACAGCTGGACTACAGAAAATTCCCAGTGGAAGTAATTCGGTATTCCCTACAAACTGAGTACACTTGAAGGGAATAAATTTCGCAGATAATCGTTTTGGGCACCGGCATGATTATACATGTTCTTTCGATGGTTGCTGTGCTCACTGAAGCAAACTTCACTACTTTTAAAATTCACACTCTGCCTCCTCAAATGGATTCTAAATTTTTTTGGGTTTTCTCTGTGCTGACATGTCGTTGAACTATTTGTGGCAAATCTCAAGAAAGTACTCACGATAAAAGCGTTTTATGAACTAGCTGCATTATCGCGTCCGACAAAATATCCCCCAACAATTTTCCTGAAGGCAATTTTCATTTTGAACCAAAGTAGTTAATTAGGTTAGACGTTTTTAAAACCAAAATTATTGATACTACACATTTCTGAAAAAAAGTCTAACGTCCTCATGAAAATCTCTTCAGCAACGGACCAACGAACGGTGACCTTAGGAGAGAGTGACTACTGATCTATGCGAAAGTCTGCAAACATCATCAGAAAGCGATTCCATACAAAAGCCATATGTAGACAAGTCTCCGAATGATGAACAATCGTGAGTCAATCAGCATCAACACTACCGTCTCTTAGCAGAGAATGTATTGAGAACTACCTTACCCAAAAATGTGATTTAAGCGCTACTACTCGTTTATACTTCGCGTAATTTTTGGACAGGCTGAGTCATTGAAAATAGCCCGACTGTCAACTGATGTGGACGTTCGGATCAGTGCAGACAGAACTCATCCCGATTTGCCTCCTCTTAGTTTTGTGTCTAGCTTCAAGACCTTTAACAACCTAAGGCGTCTGGGTGACCGACGCTGCATTATTTGCTTGGCTATTTGTATGAAGTCCTCTAATTAGATCCCTAGAGGGGGTCAGTTGGCCCATACTAATGGGGAAGCATATATTCAGAGCGTGCTCATGTGTTTTACACTTTTGAATCGCAAGACACAAAAGTGAAACAAAGTCTTGAACATCAATTGCAAATAAGTTATTTGCATTCGTAAGAGCGGCAAATAATGGCAGAATATTTTGGTCGAAGACGAAACATGTGTACAACACTCCCTATAGACGGTCTCCACTTACAAGGCAAAAGCTCGATTGAATATTCCCAAACCTTATCGCACTACCAGTGATCTCCTCCGGCTTCACACAGTTGAATTGAGAACAATGTTTTAGGGACAGAGCAGGTGGTGCCCTTTCTGGCTTCAGATACAAACATGCGATCCCCATAGTATCAAGTGTTTTTTGTGTGAACTACTGACCTGATTCAGTGGGTAACGACAACAAGCGCTGTCAAGTAGTTAGCACACACAGTTAGCCTTCAGGTCATAGTAACATGAGTGTACGTATATATTCTAATTAAGGCGTGCTATGGCAGCAGTGCTTTCAGTTTTGCCGTTACATGTATATATTTCACACAACAGTCGAAAATGTAAAACAAAGTGTTAAATTTTTAAGTTTTTTTTAGACAGTAAAGATGTCTACTTGTTGGTTTCAAATGGCCGACTTCGGCGAAATATTAGGAGCAATTCGACAGCCGAAATCTGGTACCTTGCGTACCTTGTAAGGATAATGATTTAACCAAATAGAAGTATGCTGCTCTGCTGTAAAGAACAGCTTTTTCGGTCAGTCCTACTCTTTCTGTTTTGGTTGTGCTGTGTGCGGTGGGGATTTGAAAACGCCAAGTGCCATCATATGCATTAGGACCGACATGATATCTTGCAATAAACATAACCGCATGCATCTCACTACTGAAGCCAAGACTCCAGTAGGTAATCCGTTAGGAATAAGAGTGGTGCAACACGTGCGGCTCTTCAACATCACCGACAGCATCACATCGGTAATCTCTGACGAACCTTTACAATAAAATCACGAGAAAGAAAGCCATAGTGAGGAATAGAAGGAAAACGGAAATCTGACGAACCTTTACCATAAAATCACGAGAAAGAAGGCCATAGTGAGGAATAGAAGGAAAACGGAAAGATAGGGACTCAGTTCGAAAGAGAAAAAGCATCGAAACTAGGACGCCTAAATCTTTAGACAACATTAAAGTAAAGAAAACTCAGTATCAAGATGAGGTAAGGCGTAATCGGTGAGATTGACTCTGCGTCAATTGTGAACCTCACCAACATAAGTCCTGAACAAGATGAAGGCCGAACATTAGATTGACACTTCAGCTAAGAAAATGACGGCGTGCGTGCCGTCTGCGTGCTGTCTCCTCTCTGGTTTACGACCACCTGCAGGCAGGACTACGTCAAACCCGGTTTTTTAAGCGCATGAGTATCAAGCAAGAGAAACGTCCTCAGCAGCTCAGTAGGTAGAACTCCCTTTTGGTAAGCCGGAGACTGGTGCACCTAGATAGGATGTAGGTGTGGGTCGAAAAATTCTTCAAATATGGTAATTTGCCTCCCCGCTTTTCCTGTTAATCACATTTATCATACACAGTAACACTAGGTCAACTACATAAACAACCACAGCTACCTGTGCAACTGGAAAGTATATTAGCAGGAAGAGAGCAATCAGGGTTCCATCGCTCTAGTATTATCATGGTCTTTCATATGTTCGACATGGATCCTTCTCAGAGACACTACCTCAGAGACTGCCTGCTGTCCACTGACTTTTAAAGGATGGACGTCTCTTGGGACAATTTTAGGAAGCTGGATATATTTTCCGGCTCCTTCTGTGGATAAGAGCACAAATCTTGGCTTCAGTAAACACAGTGGGCTTTTTCTGCTGAGACTTTTATTCGTTTGATAGGTTTTGAGGCCCTTACCTTCGCAAAGCACCTCATGAAGAATGTACCACGCAGTTTGCAGCGTCCCTAAACATAAACCTGGTAGTAGAGGTAGTTTTATTGCACGGAGACCCGGTAACATAGGTTGCGTTATCATATAATAGGGACCTATATTTGTAGATGGGCCCTACCTTGTGTTGATCATCCGGTGCTCTGTTTATTTACTTGTATCTGTTAATATACATATCAACTAGTTGGTACCTGAACTCTTCCTCTAAATTATATTTCCGCCTAACTCAAGATGGTTGCGTACAAGTGCTCTTAGTTTGCTAGTTCACAGAAAACAGGCAAATAAACAGATAAACAACGAGCAATAACAGATAACTCACGTGTCGCACTGCAGTTTTTGAATGATGTCTGAAACGATATCACATACAGTCTTTATGGTTTCATTGGCAGCCGAAAGTCGTGCTTCGGTATTCTCCTGTTGTTCCCTTGCGGCCTCATTCAACAACTGCCATTCACTCAGTGCATCCTTCTGTACGTCAACTACCTTCGTCATTTTCTCTTCATAATTATCTATTTCTGCGGCCATCTGTTAAAAAGAATTTTTTCAAACACGTGCACATCTGAGGAAAAGCACTATGGCCAGACTGATGTGGAATTATGAAGAATGGAAAAGTGCTACTAAACCCCGATACACACAGCCACTAAACAACTGCATTAAGAGTCCAAAGCAAAGCAGCAAGTAGCTATTTCTCGGAAACTGAGGATGGCTCAATTCCGGAGACAGTGAACAAGAAAATCTCGCATCCTTTGGAACTGATCTAACAAAAAGGTGAGTAACAGCTGATTAGAGCATAAAGCCTTGGACAAGAACTACCGGTCAGCAAATAGGGATACAAAAATGTCCTATTTTCTCTTCCTCGGGGCACCGGTACATCAACAAAATGTGTCCATCGCATGGATGATTTAGACTGCACTGTGGTCTCAAATCCAGACGCCAAATAAAAGGACGCAGGTAAAGTCTCGTGCGGTGATTGAATATATATATACATATATATATATATATATATATATATGTCCAATTGGCTGGCTTCTCGCTACAAAATAGATCTATCGCTCACTCGGGCGACAGCTGCATCGTACACAAATAAAACAGTGCACTTCTTCGTTGGTGAAAACAGGTACACTAAACAGGAATAGTACTACCCACTGATAAAAATAAACTAGCAGTACCCTGGAGGTTAACTGCCATAAAACGATGAGAAAGCTCACCTCATTGAGCAGTAGAAGAGAAAAGAAGAGTAAGAACTTATTAGAGATAGCTCTGCGCTTCTATAAAAACAGTAATAACAAGGTACATACGCCATGAAACACCAACAACATTAACGCTTGTACCGGCTTGAGGGAAACCCAGCCAAGCTTCACAAATGCGTCAATTGGTGACAAAACATTCTGAAGCTACCAATTGAGTCCGAGGCAAAAATTGCTAAAGGCATGCTCATTAAGGATTAATTTTAAATTCCTGTTCCGGATTCACTTCTTACTGCAACTTACCGCACTTATGTCAACAGCATCGAACAAAAATGCTATTCAGAACAACAGATTTGGTGTCCAAGCAACGTTTAATGTTATTAGGCCACTGGGAGTATTACACAAGCGTGGAGGTATGGATTAATCGTCTTGAAAGATCCACATAAAACTGCTTCCTCTTCGAAATAGTTTCTGAACTAGGATCGCATACAGCCAAATCAAGTTGGCGTGGGGATGGTAAAAGATGTTTCTGGAACAACTTCAACGTGTATCGAAGTCATTCTCAAACTGGCCTAATCACGGTTTCATCCCATCCCTATATGAAATTAGAAGTCAGAAGATGATGGAAGTTTATCGCATGTGCTTAACAGTGTGAGCTTACTGAAGAAGCGATGGATTCACTGTGGATTCACTGGAATGCAATGTGCACACAACAGTTGGACAGGTTAATTATATGTAAACTGAGCCTGAGCTTTTTGATAGTCTAGTTGTACGCTACTTTCACGGCGCGCGACTTCGAAATCCATCATCAACGGCCTATGAAGCTGAATTTTTATCCACTCGTCTTCAGGACGCACACAAAAATTTCAATCATTCAGCCAGTAGAATACACATCATTTAAGGTTTGAAGTTTTCCACTATCCAGTCCATTCACAGCGACCGGAAGCATTTTTGCTCCAATGTCTGTGGACGTCATAGCCTTAGTAATTGGTCACCGATGATAAATCTTCACCTGATGTCCATTCACTCGAGTGGAGAACTGTTGAAGACAAAGCGCGATTCTATTTTTCTGCCAGGGCTTGTATGTACATACGCGTATGTGTATATGTATACACATGTACATAAATATTTATATGAACTGAGAAAGTTTAAAGCAATACCATATTCAAGTACATTTTCGTTATCCTCGTTCAGCCTTTCGATTTCAGCATTCGTTTCATTCACATAGTTGAATAGCGCGAAATTTCTATCCTCTTTCTCTAGGAAGCCTTGAACCAGATTCTCGGGATTAGCTTCTTCCATAACTTCCAGCATGCGATCAAAAGCTTGTTCATAATTATCTATTAATCTATCAACTTCGGCACGGCGTTCATCAGCTTCTTGGATGCGTTTGGCCTGAAGCAACAACAAATAAATAAATGAGAAAAAACTTAAGGTGATACAGTAGCATAAGCAAATAAAAGCTATGTATTCATGCTAATTTCGTGCATTTTAATTCAGTCGATCTATGAAATCCATGAAACTAGTTGATTCTAACCAAGAATGTGCGGTGATGCTAAGAATTCTGAGCGGACTATCCAAATAGTTTTACAGTACTCCTTTGTTATTAAAAACAATATAATTTATTTCTCTACCATCGGAGCTGGTCACTGTACCTTAAAAATAATTCATATACCCAGGCTTTAGGCTGGTACAGCTTCTCGCAGTTGCTTTCTTGGCTCATTTAAATTTCTCCATTTTACCGTAGGTTTTCAGTGATGTGTAAACTTGCAACTGATATGCAAAGCCACTTGATAAATAATTCTTCCTAGACTGTCCCTCGTGGTTCCCGCTTACAGCTTGCACTGATTTGTTTGCTGTAATTCATCAGGAGGATCGGTTATTTTTAATGCACTTTGAAGTTGTTTGGTTTCCTCGGGTGGTAAATCTGACACCTTTTCTTTCTTGCGCCACGAAACAAGACACAAACAACTAAAAGAATGGACGCATCTTCTCAGCTTCCACTCAATAGCCGCTGTTTCGTAAACTTGAGTGTTTGCTCGAGTCTGTCGATTGGTCACCTGCTCAGCATATACTCAAAAGGTAATGTCTTAGAAGCCTTTCTGTTCACAGACATCCAGAAGGCCAGGACTGCTTGACGATCTCTCCTGAAGTCTCTACAAAAAGTAGTGTCTGGAGAGATCCATTCCCTTATTTTCGTTTAGATGTTCCGTAAGTGAAATAATGAGGCACACTCTTGCGTTCAAACCGTTTCTGGTGGTAACCTTGTCGATCTGAAGTCTACAGATGACGCCACCCTCAACTTTAAAGACCATGAGAAGACACAAGCCCGTTGATTAGACTGACCACAATCACAGCGTCTTTGAACCGTCTTTCAGAGCATTAATTCAAGGAAAACCACTGGGTATTTGAAGAATATCAAATAACTCGGTAGTTATATTAGCTGTGACTCCAGCGTGTCTGGTGAATCAATGCATGAATCTAGAAGGATAAATTGTCCCAAGCTACTACAACTTTTCCCCCTCAGCCCTCAGTAAGAATTTCAAGCAAATCTGGCAAACGAAGCAATTACCTGAAAGTTTCGAGCTAATTGTTTTACAGATTTGAAGCTGCACCGACTATTGGCCAAAACACATCTAGTTTTGTCTCATTGTAGGGATGTCTATTTGGATCCCGAATCATTTTGAAGATCAAATCGAGACGCACTTCGTTTTTTTTTGGCGAGATATCTTATGAATGACTGCAAGATGCGCTTTTATGACTCGAGGTCACCTTACTTTGATATGCATATTATAGTGTCCAAACAATTTATGGGATAAGGGTTCCCATAGAGGATACTATTTCGGTGATGGTCATGCACTCTTTAGACAGCTGCCTTGAAGTCCACCACGAGAATATGTGGGCGCATCGTGATAAGTTGCTAGAAAGGAAATTGAGTTGTGAATAGTTTGGTTTCAGCTCAACAGCTACACACAAGGCACCACCAAAAATGTCAGAGGTTGGAAACATATTTGTCAGTTATCACAAGCGTTATCAGAGTGAATAAGCGTACAAAAATGATCGTCCAGGGTGCTTTCAATATGCGTAAGATTGAGAGTAACATATATCCTAAGAGACCACTCACCCCCCCCCCCAGACTCTCCCAAAAATACCAACGATTTCTTCGCGACACAATTTGCTCTTCCCAAAAGGATGATTGCAAGATTCGTGCGACTAGTTCTCTTACATTCTGGTCACAGGAGGCTTTCATTGAAGTGATCAGATAGTGTGCAATCAGATGTCATTATACATTTTCGGTTGAATATGCACCGCACCGTCATGTGCACAGAGGAACTTGGAAATTTTCGGCGTGCAATTAGGCAAAGAGCGTGGGCTGAGAAGCCCCGCGTGCGATAGACTGATAAACTAAGTTAGCACAACATGAGTTGCACTTTTCAAAGGAACTTCCGAAAGTTATCGATTACTGTTAGGGTCACTGAACTTTCAATTGCAATACCTTCCATGCAGTGAGTTGTGGGTCTTCTTGCCTCTCGGTTGCCTTGATTTTCATGAAATGTTTTAGTTTTCGATCGTGATCAATCAAGCGAACTAGTTCTTTCATTTCATTGTTATGTTGTTGTGTATCTTTTTCCGCCTTTTCCGTCAGCTGTTGTATTCGTTGGGCTGCGTCCTCACTAAATGATGGGGAAAGTGACGTTGAACATTTGTTAGTTATAAATTCGAACCGCGTATGGGAACTGAAAGTGTGCATTGCTAGTGAGGTACAGTCTACAAAGGCGTAACGCTCAACCAGAAAAGATGGCTGAAGCATGGTGACATCTGCGACAAAAGAGTCTTTCCTGGTTTTGCACGCTTGTGGTTAGCGTTAATTTGCAGGTTATCGAGATTTTCTTGGGTAAAACCACAATATCAAAAACGTACCGCTTATGAACCGTATGCCCGGTTGTGTTCACATTTGTTGTGATTTTTGGTGCAGGACAAGACGTTTCTCTAGTTCTTGATCCAAACATATACACGCCACAGATAATAAAACGTTTTCCCGGACGTGAAGTCTTGAGAATAGCTACATAGACTCCCCAAACTACCGTCTCCAACTGGGTAAAGAAAATACGGTTGTGTGTGAGTTTCAGCAGTTCTCCCGTACATTTTCTCCGAGTGCAAATATTGATTTACTTGGCTGTGTCAGCTGTATTCAGCATGAACATGTCAGCATTGCAACTATCTGTGTAACGGTGGATACTACTGATGAGGCATGTGAGTAGCACGTCTTCTCGTAAATCCGCTTTGCGTCTCTTGAAAAGTGAGATCTCTCATGGAATTTGTAGAGTCTCTTTGTAGCATTTGCTTGCAGTTGAGTAGCAGTCAATGAATATCCAGAGAAAGTTCAGGAAGACGCGTTCAAGGAGAAGGGGGATATTCAGTTTTGTAAACGAGATGCAAATGAGAGTTTTGCTTCCCTGTTAAATAGTCTGTAACTGTTCAGCTGGCGTTCTCAAATAGATAACCGCAGCGAAGGCATCCTTCCTTTCATTTCTGGTGGCTTGTGTCAGTGCACTAATCGCAACCCACCCAGGAAAACAGGAGTACTCCAAAATTTTATTATGTACAGGTGGTCGGGTACGAGGGCATTGACTTCTCCAGTGGCCAGGCATGCCACACTTGTAGCATCGGCTCGTTCGAGCGTGCCTTCGTGATTCCGTCTTGACGGCTGCAAGCTGTTCGGTAAGTTGATCCACCTTGTTCTTCAGGTCCTCCACTGTTGAATCTTATCTATTTGAGAACGCCAGCTGAACAGTTACAGACTATTTAACAGGGAAGCAAAACTCTCACTTGCATCTCGCTTACAAGACTGAATATCCCCCTTCTCCTTGAACGCGTCTTCCTAAACTTTCTCTGGATATTCATTGACTGCTACTCAACTGCAAGCAAATGCTACAAAGAGACTCCACAAATTCCATGAGAGATCTCACTTTTCAAGAGACGCAAAGCGGATTTACGAGAAGACGTGCTACTCACATGCCTCATCAGTAGTATCCACCGTTACATCTGTAGACTCTCGCCAGGACAGAAGACTACTCGTTATGCTACTTTGCCCAAGTAAATTACGAACGATAAAATGAATGAAAAATGCTAAGGTATGTGGACTGCTGAGGACTGGACTAAAATCAAGTCATTGTGTAACATCAGATTTCTTGGCCTCAATTCCCTAAGTATGTAGTGCAAATGGAAAAAAAGATAGCTGACTTATTAGTTGCCGCTTCAAGTGATTGCAGTGAGTAGGCAACAGTGACCCAATGTCCCTCCAGTCTTTCTTCTATTCATTCAGATACAACAGTAAAGCCCCAGTGTCATATGCCTCTGTTGTTTTCTACGATGATGATGCTGTTCCTGTTGCTTATGCTGGCAGTAATGCAAAACACGATATTTCGGAAACATTCGGGAGAAATCCGGAATCCGTTTCGCCTTTGGTACAATCGCTCCATGTGGCAAGGAATGTAGGTTACAAGTCTCCAAGACAGGCAGAGAATCGATCAGGAACATCCGTTCTTACTAGCAGGCCTAATTTGTTTTGAATGTCGATTGAAAATCCATGTTACTGTGAGTAAATAAGTGTTACAACTGATGAATTATACCTTGTAAAAAGGCGACTGCCCGTAGCTCAGCCTAATTAATAGGCCAATCAGACGTGATAGAGATCAAGAACTATAACTCGTCTGATTAGCGCATACCTTTGAAAACAGTTACGCTTGTTTACTCCTTGGAAGCACTCTTCCAGGAAATGCAGGAGTTTCGAGTTGTATGGTTCGGGCATTTTTTCAGCAATGAGTTGGGGGAGAACCAACAGCGACAGGGAGGAAGCGTGTATAGGCTAATTTATTGGGTGAATCTACGATGACATTGCGAAATGTTCTTTTGCGGGTAGCTACGGATCCATGCATTGAACTCATGTTCAAAAAGGCAAAGGAATGATGATTTAAACGTCCAGAAGACACGAAAATTTCCCAGCATACGCTAATCTTTGCCTCTTACTTGCATGCGATTTCTCACTTTCTTTCTAAACTCCATGTAGCTCGCATCCTCAGGTGTAAGTTGGTTTGTCGATCAGATATAAAACTACAAAAACATGCCTGACACTGGATACTCACGTATTTGGCAACAAAACTAAATAACCAATCATCTAGGAAGATTAATATACTTTCATCTCTCTGGTTCTATCTCCTGAAGCTTTACAGTAGGCGCACAACCTAAGAAGATCCAACGAATAAGAACGACCCTGACTATTCTTCTTAGTTTAGTCCCCGACTCTCAGAAAACATTTTTTCTTCGCTTTTGAGTCACTACTACTCAAGTAATCAGGTGTAAACGGAAAGCAGCAAGATTCTTCAAAAACATGAATCATGAGACTCATCTACCTAGGATTAGTTCACCGGTGGCTTCTCATCTGCTAAGTGGGAATTTGCGACAGTATATAGTCTTTTATGGTCAGCTGCCAATACTGGTTAGAGCACGTTGAGGGAAGCATAACCAAACCAGTCAACATCATAGAATATGAAGTCTGCATTAAGGGGCACTTTATTCACTACATTTTATTTGATTCCCGATGTCCTTACAACCTGATTTTTGTGGCACTGATCAAGACCTAGAATCAAAATCAACTGCAGATTCCATCTGCTAGCAATTGCAAGCGACTCTGCCTAGGGGTCCCATACTTCACAGACAAAATTTCTGAAAACAAAGCTCTACAGAGAGGGCCAAACGGACTGTTTTGTCGTGGGTGGTTGCGGGGCTTATAGTATTTACATTCACATCACTCTCGTTTGCACAGTCGTCCTCTTGTCCTGGCGTAATTATTTTGGTGAATCAAAAGCAACCGGGAGAGACAATGAACTCGAGTTTCACTCCTAATAGAGCTCATCAGTAGTGCACCTCTTTGGCTTGTTGGGGCTTGAACTCCGCACATCTGACATGCAAGGTGAGCTTGTTGTCACCACTCCACCCGCGCACGCTGGATGCATCGCTGAAGCTCTCCAGATCTGAAAATTCAGATGCATCCAGCGTTTTTTGGTGGAGAAGTGAAAACACGCTTGCCTCGCATGTCACATGTGCGGAGTTCTTATGTCTCTTGTGGAAAAGTTTGACCCGAGTGATCTGTTCGTTTCGCTCTGGTCAAGTACTAACTTTAACCCTATAAACTGTCAGAAGCTAGAACTTTACAAGTGGATAGGTCTTACGTCCATTAGCTCTTTCCATATGTTCGGTATCTGGGATCAAAATAAGAAATTTGTGCGTAGGATAGGTGATCAGATAATTCTGTCTGAGTAGGGTTCTTCTTGGCTTCATTCTGTTACTTTAGGAAATCGGCACTTTTAAAAGAAATTCCACGTATTTTTGACTGGGACGCTACTATGTTCTAGAAGTTTGATATTATTAATCTGGTAAACAGTGTTGCATCATCGGATCGTTCCAACAGCGCTAAACAGCTACCACGTTACTTGTTTGTAGAAAAATTAAAGTGGACAAAAAGTACTAAATCTATTTCTGTTTCCAAATACATCAGGTTTTGTTAGGTACCACATATGGAAAGTTTCAATCCAGGCGGGTCTCTTCTTGGAATCCCTTGCTTTTTAATAGGAGCCAGCCCTGAAGTGTAAACAATGAGCTTAGTACCAGAAATTTTCTCAGAGTAGCATTATTAAGTTTATCATTGTTAGTAGTTATCAACAGGATCATAGTTACACAAAGCCACCAAAAATTACCGTTGCTCGTAGGCTTGTGATGTTGCCTCAATAAGCTGGCCAATAGCCGCTCTCTGTTTGGACAAGGTTTGCTCCAACTTCCGGTAGAGTTGATCAAATTTGGCCCTTTGCATCCGCAGTGTGTCGATTTCACTTCTTAATTCTAAAGCAGAAGGACGAATACCGACCAATGTAACAAGGAGAATTGAGTTCCGTTCCTGTCGTTTATATAATATCAGCAGATGAAAGGCAGAACGACGTACAAAATAACTTTTGCTTGGTAAGCGATCAGCTGAGTGGTGACCTAATTTCCGCATCACGTGTGCTGAAATGTTTCAGCTGTTGACAAAGAAGACTGACAGTAGACTCATGTAGATTTTCAATGTAAACAGAAAGTGAGGAATCTGTATATCCTTCAAGGGCAACATAAATGTGTTATCTGAAGTTCGCCAGAACTGCAAATAGTTCTTTGGACTTCTAATCATCCGAGCATTATTTGGGCCACTCAGTTTATTGGACACTCTACAGCTTGCCCGAATTGGGGCTTTCGATTTTCGAAAGCGGACCAAGGAGCATGGTTGTTCGCTGCACATCTGGCTAAATAAAATCTTGCAAACGCACTCATCACACATCAAACCCTGAGCTGGCTGAATGCAAACTTGTTCGTTTGTGTTATAGACAGCGAACTCACAAGGGAATTCTGCAGGGGGATGCTCAGATTATCTCCTTAGTCTTCCGCAAGTTACGACAGAAATTCAGTTTATAATACCTTCAAAGTGCGGAGTATTACATCAAGACTCTGAGTTTTCTATACTCCATTGGCTCTTTAGGGAAAGATTTAGTTTTTTGACCGGTTTATCCACTATGCAGCTGCGTAAGCCGCGACTGCACCGGGAAAGAAGTTAATGTACGCAGCGTGATTGACTTATGATTAGTTGTTTCAAAGCTCGACAATATAGAACTGTTTTCACATATTCTGGAAAACGCCTCATCCTACGACTAACTTACGACCGGGCATTCGAACAAGTAAACTCAATTCAGAGGAAGCTGATACGACTTTCAAACTTGTGTTGTGATACAATCAGCTGAGCGATATCTTCAAAGTTGGCACTGATGTCATGTCTTTTTGCCGGGCAACCGCGTTTGGACTCCACTGGTCCCCACTACTCCCCTTTCTCCGTAAACCTTTGCACGTAACTTGAACTGCAGGTGGCTAGTTGTACACAAATTCGTGATGCATTTAGTCAGCATATAACCACAAAAACCAAACTTTGTCCCAACGCGTCAGGCGCATTAACCCTAGATGTGTGGGGAACTCTGAAACACAACTCAGAACAAGAATGGAAGTTCATCCGGAACGCTCTCTTCCGGTTATTTATTACGATGGATATCGCATGATTTAAAATGGTTCCCTTTAGCTAGACAACTACCTTCACGGACTCTTATCCAAGAAATGATATGTTGTGCTTTCTGGATGTATGAAATTGGACCAGGTGTACCTACAGACAAAAAATACATTTGATAATGTGGGTAAAAACTTTGAGTTTCATATCATTATCAACCCCACCATTTCATGACTTTCCAAAGGATGGCTACAGTTTGACATCTTCAACCTAACGCTTAAAAAGACAGTGAAGTCTATACCAGAAATACCTCAGAAAGCATTAGTTCTTTGGCATCTCACTGGCTAAGACGACAGTTCCTGTCTCCCTCTCATTTTGCAGAAGAAAGAGAACTGAATAAATTGATATGGGACATATATTAGGCTGGGTTTGATTTCAGCGTTCCATGTACACATACAATTGTCCAAAAATCAGTGGGTCATGACAAAAATATAGTTGCAAAACTAGGTAGTTTCACACCACAGCATGCTTATGGAAAAGGGCGAAACAACACGACTGAACATTATATCCACCATGAATCAACCAGTACAGTATATCTTTATGTTCAAGAGGACTGATTCAAACTTACGCATGTTTTTTCCAACCTCCTCATTGTATGACTTGAGCACGTGCACCAGACGGTTCTCCAACGTGGTCAGCTTAGTTCGCACACGACGAAGAGAGTCATCTGAACCCATCGTGCCCCCCAGTTTGATCTTCATTTCGCTCACTTTCTTTTCCATACTACGAATCTGATTAAATTTGGATGAATAACTTTCAGATGCACGTA
Source organism: Clonorchis sinensis (assembly GCA_003604175.2). Lineage (NCBI taxonomy): Eukaryota > Metazoa > Platyhelminthes > Trematoda > Opisthorchiida > Opisthorchiidae > Clonorchis > Clonorchis sinensis. Next base: position 14,079,906 of record CM030373.1, read on the forward strand.
ACGAAATAGCTAACTACCGAAGTCCTAAAGAGATTTTTCTCTGTAAGTGGAGCTAGTTCATGCTAAAAAGCTGAAAAACATTGTGCAGCCGATTCAGCATTGTTCGATATAATCAGCAGTGTACATCTCAGGAAACTCAAGGTTGATCTCGAGTCCGCGACATTCCGGTCAGTAGTTTGAACACTTAACGATTCTCTCACGAGCAGCTGATTAGCAGTGTGATTAGTTTGAACCTAGACAGAATATGGTGCCACCCATCCTTCAGTTAGGGGACCGACGCCACGTGGTCCTTGTGATGACTAGCTCTCGGCTTTTCAACTTGTGTTGTCTTCTCCTAGTTGACGAGATCTCCATTAAAAATTTTTGTTGTCTAAACAAACTAATCACACTGGTAGTATATTTAATGTTCCACAGTTTTGGTGAATTTACAGAGATATTTATGAAATATACGTTTCCGTTTTTTTCCTGACGAACAGTAACAAGAGGGTAATGGAACGATATAAACATTTAGATTATTAGTTGCTGTTATAGATCATGACCAGCTTTATTACCATAAATGTCCAGTGAAATGATTTGCCAGTTTCACTCAAAAGAATCGAGGGAATTTCAACGGAAGTTAATTTGGGGTCTGAGTTCAGTGACCTGTGGGTTTTGAAAGCATGCACCTTGGGTTGAATCAAAAACAAGGTCCTTCCAAGTGAAATCAAAAGTGATGCGGCCTACCGCACTGTGTGATCAGATTCGGGCAGGAAACGGGGCTAGCGCTTGCAAAGAATGGTACTGTTCGGCCATTATAAAAGAACTGGATGGGTAAATGCTACACACATGCTGCAAAACTACCGTGATTTGAACTCATCTTAACGCCTGACGGCTGGATAACTTTGTGCTGGCCTTCCCACTGCTAGGAAAGGTGGAATAAACTTCAGTAAAAAAAACTATTGTCCACTTACTGAAAGCACATTTACTTATTCAAGTGGTCAAATTACGACCTTCTCCTTTTTTTGACCGGCTTGACTTTGTGTTGGGTATGATCTGGCAAGTTCAATACGATTTCCTTTATTCCAGCTTACTGATCTCCAGGACTTTTTGAATGCATTTATCCGTTGGTTCCTTTATTTCTTGATCACGTCTGTTCAACTCATTAAAGGTAATCTGAAGGCAAGATGGGTCCCCCATGAAGCCTGTCCAACCTCCACATTAGGCCATCGTTAATTTTTACAGAACCACCAACCTACTGGTGACAACCGAAACAGCTTTACAATGCTCCAATTGGTAAAAACCTCATTTAGAAGTTGATTTTACACTCCGATCGGTAATTTGGTAATTTTAGGCCTATTGAGCTTCCACAGAAACTTGCTGCTGCACGTAATGCTGACAGAATTTGCAGCACTCTGACACCACTCATTCCAAGCAGCTGTAATCTGAAACCAGAGAACGGATTTCAGACTTCAGGTTCAGTCGTATTCTGCACCCACCTTTGTTAGCAACGGAGAGGTCGTCTTAAAAATCCGAAGACACATTCAAAAGTCTTCACAAATTCTGCTTATGGCGCTTATGACTGGTCTTTTATCGCCGGTTATACCAGTAAGATTGCCAATGACAAACGTTTCAGTTAATTACAACACAAAAGAGGCAGCCCCATATAGTTGTGTGTCATCCAAATTGCTTGCGTTCTTAGGATGAAAAACCATTTAGTTGTTCTGTACCTGAGAAGAGTGAACCATCAGGCTGGTAGTTTATTTTTAGTGTTTTTGATCCCCATGTAGACAGCAAAATGCGATTCTGGCGCGAAAAATTTATCTTGGCGAGACAAAGTTAGTAACTTTTAAGATAGGGGCAAGAAAACAAATTCGATTGCCAATTGCCTTCATCTTAAACACCCCACGCCACGTAGGTGTTTTTCGTATAATTTACTTTGTCTACGCAGCCACACTTTTCCTCAGTGGAGTTCTTTAAAACCCACTTTGGGAATAACACTAGTAATGGAGTTGTCAAGTAAATGTAACTGACCGAGCAGTCAATCGATCACTTTAGCGTATCAGTGCAAAAATTTCGGAAAGCCGTCCATTATTCAGCAGACTTAATTTCCCTGTAAGCGGGAAATGCCACTATGCGCTATAGTTGAAACAGCATCCCTATGACTGCTGCATGCAGATGCATGCTTACTTTTATACCCAACACAACACGAAAGCAGCTATTGCTATTCTGAAACCAAATACGAAGGACGTGATGGAAACAAAGAGGTGCAACGTAAGCCTTTGTATCGATGTCCAAGACAATGGCACTACTTCAGGCAGAATTGTGAGAAAATCTTACCACACTACGTGCAAACACATGTGGACCGTATTTCAAGACGCAAGTTGTGTCGTCACTATGGTACTATAATTTTCTAGTGCAAACAATCGCACCTGTATTTGCTTATTGTTTTCGAGTGCGGAGACCACCGGATTTTGCTTAGGGACCATTTTGGCACAGAAGGATGTCAGGATCGTAACAAGAATTAGAGTAATCCACGGACACTATTACGCTGCAATTAACTCTGATAAACTTTCTACCTTGGCGTTCAGCGTTACACAGAGCAGCCAACATTTGTGATATAGTTTGTTGATAGTAAGAGAGAATTTAGAAAATTTCAACCCAGCTATTTTACTGCGATTAAAGTCAGTGTACTGAAAGCCGAGAAAACATGGTGCAGTGAAATAGAGAAGTACGGTCGTTTTATCCTTGTTGGGAGTCATCTGCAGTGCATATCATTATATACTCCAGGAAGATTCAAACCTCCAACCTCCCAATTGAAGTGTATACAATTACAGCGTTTGGCTTCCAGCGGTTTGGTTACATTGTGATTAAAGAGGATACAGCACTATTCCTCCTTTAATCAGAAAATTGACACCAAACATCTCAGCATTGTCTGGCTCTCAGGTGACTTACTTAGCGCTATCCCGAAATGTCTGTTCATGGCCAGAGGCGTCGGGTGACGTAGATATCGTAAAGCAGTATACTGGTAATCGGACGTTTGGTCACAACAGAGAAAATTCCTGCTACCGGAGTCTTTGTATAAAAAGGTTGTTTTTTATTTGGCTTAGCTGAAGGTAGTGTTGGAACAATCGTATCTGTCTATGTGGCATTTTTGATTACGTGAATGATTTTGGTTTGTTTCGGCTGCATGTTATTCACATCCCGGCGTATTATTCTTCACATAGATTGACCGTATAATTGGAATCCAGCCTTCAGAATCGAGGTTTATGGTTTGTGGGACCACATTTATTCTCGACAGTATTGAAAGTGACCCCGTATATGACACGCATATGACATGCGTTACTGAAGGGGTTTCTTCTTTTCTACTCACTTTACATCCTTTAGCGAGAAAACGTGTACACAACTTCCATGACGGAAGCTAGTGGCCAACTTAAAGGCGCTCGTGCAGCCTTTCAAGCCCGAGCGATCAAACAAAACCGTTATGCTAACCACAGGAATACGTTAAAGCAAGTTACTCTGTAATACTAGCCAAATGCGGATAACATCTGTCTTTAAGGTGTATCTTTTCGAGGTCATTGCTCTTTTCAGCCCCTCGGTTCACGATGTGATCCCCATAAATACTTGCTATGCAAACAAATGCCAGCATGATCGTAAAGAATAGCAGTATTTAAGTAGTCGCTGAGAATGGCTGTTGAGTACCCTAGAAAAGTACCCTCTTATCCATATTAGCAAGGTCTAGACTTGTTTGTTTGTAAAAACAACGACTTGATTCAGGTTATTAAGAGGTACTGGTTTACCTTTGTATCCAAGTCCATGTGCTTGGCCTTTTCAGCCTCAATTTGCTCTTGCAACCAGTCTTTGTTTTCTGCCAAATTCAATAAGTCCTCACACATTCGTTGGTCTCGAATCTGATTTGGCTTGCTGTCTATCGCTCGAAGTTTCTCCAAAAGTTCTTCTCCTTCTTGTTCCAAACATTCTATTGTTTGTCTTTACAACGAGCAAAGCAAACTAGGTATCAGAACATGCGATGCTATAGGCTGAATGAGGCTTAAGTAATGTAACCGGAAGCTGCTTCAAAATGGAGTAACCTTGGTGGTCAATGCTGAAAGTCAAGCACTAAATAAATGTATTCGGGGCCGGGAAAAATCCTTCAATAAAAACACACGGAGGGTGTTATTTTTTTAATGCGTTTGTTCAAAATCACTGCCCGTAACACTCAGCTGCGAGACTGCAGTAAATGGAACTTTCCACTAATCCGCCTTATTAAGAAGGCTGATTTTCAGTGATTCTTAGAGGGACCACTACTAAAGTCATTTTATAATTAACTTGTCTGTGAGTATTCATAAATTATTTCTTCTCCTATTGTCCTGTTGAACCCATCTTTTGATAACCCGTTGGTGCATAAATCAATAACATGGATATAATGGTCTAGTTTCCATATGTTACGACTATTGAAACTCTAGGGACTGGATAAGTGTGATGCAGCATACGCCAGACACCAGGTTCTCAGTACGCCAGTGTGTTGTGAGGTAACCTCACCTATTATTTCGAAGGAATTTTCTTGGTCTCACCCACCAGTTTTTTCCAACTAAATGATTTTTGGAAACCGGGGTAGAAAACACAATGGGTCGGTTACCGGAAACCACAAATCGACTAGGGAAAGCAATAAATTTAGGAGTTGATATGAAATGCATTTCCGTTATATCCATAGAGGATTTATATTGGTCATGTATTGCTGGTTTAGTTTATTCGCCAGTGTCGACGCTTGGTCAAACGAAGACAGAGGTCTATATAAAATGTAATGTTGAAGAAGAATTGTAAACGACATCATTCATGCAAATGATAAAATCAAAGGAAACTTGCTTCATTTTTGTCATTGCTGTATTCATTTCTTCTACATAACGCGAACGGTCCACTTGAGCTACATGAAGAGCTACTTTAAGCTGATGATACTCGACTTCTCTTTCTGCCGCTCCCTCTGCATCTGTGTCCTGCTTTCTATCCAAAATTGGCATAGTGGCTAAAAGTTATAAACTTTTATGTAAAACTCAGATAGGAGGTTTCATTGCATTGACTTCTAGGTCTTATTAATTAAATGGGGGCTCTGTACTTGTCAGAGGAACAGTAAAGCCCTGTGAAATATCAAGTCTTATAAGGACTCTATCATTTAACCATATACGCACGCCTCGTACAACAATACATACTGTACTTCCTTAAAGAAGTTTTCTATTCGACAACAGGAATCTAGCCTGACAAGACCGGCTACATCATAGGCAACCTTCTGTAGCACTTGAGAGGCAGTCTGTTCCACCTCGAGTGTTCATGCAAACCATATGAAATAAGGCCTAACAGTATGCGAAGACGATGGGATAATCTTCCTCGAAGGCAGTGTTGTCACGCATATTTCTTCTGTAACGTGTTCTCAGACATGCTTCAGTTCGGAAGAAGCAATGTGAGCGTGTTATTTACTCCATGTTGAATCCTGAAAAACCCGACCAACTTCCATGGACAAACTGCTGCCGAACTTTTGAGTTGCCTGACTCTATGCGCCGTGTAACATTATGAATTATCATTCGCGGTGATGGTGTACCAGGCAGACACTTTGCTAACATTAGAGCAAACGGCTCAACGACAGAGGCAGAGGTTGAAGTTGCCTGTATTGTTCAAAAAATACCCTCTATCACCAGTTTTATTTGACTTTTTAGCTGACTGCATGATAAAACAGGTACCGAAGTGATATTCTGCTATCTAATTGAGCCCAAAGAACTGTACTTTTTAACCTTCTAAAATAAAAGTTGTGCCTTACTTTCAGTGATCAAAGTTAGTGACAGGTTTTATGCCAACATAACCTACTTCCTCTGCGTTACTCAGTGGCAGGAAATTTTTACCCTACTCTAGTGTGATGTCTGCTGTTGCATTTCTGATTTACCCAAAACCCTACATTTGTCACACTGAGCTGTAGATTTTAGTGCATTCTTTAGTGTACAGAGAACGGAGGAAATCCTTCGGTCATGGTTCCAGGACGCTGAAGAATATCTTGGCATTACTTGCAGAAGTTTACTGTTGGTAGTCCCTAGACACATCAGGTCGGTTTTAGGCTCAGTACAGTAATGATGTGATTAATAAACCTTGCGAGCCTCTCCGGCTGTTATTTTTGATGTTATTTATGATCCTCCATGCTTCCGAAACGAAGCTACGTCCCGATAGAGCACCGTTTAGCGGATTAATGAGTAAGTGGAAGATCCCATACAACAGACGTGGGACAGACTTCAACATTCTTATCTGAATCGCTTTCAGTATCGAGCGAAGTGGGGTCACCAGCTGTTCTTGGATGAAAACTTTCCATTCATTACCTGGGTAAATTCTGTGGTTAAGCTCGTAAGTAATGCGATCTTTTGGTGATGATTACGGATTATTGTCCTTTCGACCTCTGTCCCACGGCCTTCTTTCCTGATGAGATCGCATGTCCCGGGTCTTGGAAAACAGTTAGAGTCTTCATTACCACTTAATAAGTGTGTGCTGTTGAAGGTATATAAGTGAAATTTTGTGATCCGTCGCCCTACATCGGGTCATCCACCACCACACCATCGGTAGTCTGCGTGCAGTGCCCCGCCTATCTGCACGCTTTGAAGCCCATATCTTTAGATTCACTCATGACTGTTCGACTCTCCCCTCCCAAGTACGTAGTGTGACGTTGAAACGAGATGCCTTTCTTTCTGAGCTCAGAGTTCAAACCTCGCACAGCCGTAATCAAGCTTAACCCTATAACTTCCGTCCTTCGTACCTAAGAGACGTGTCTGAACCTTGAGTTATAATTTGGATGGACTTCTGTGCTTATCCTGGCTTCCTGGGATCACGTGATCCCCTTGTAATTCCAGATTGTAATTCCAAACAGCACAATGCAATCCTCACCATACGGGTTGGCGGATCAAGAACCTGAGTAGGCCTTACAGTGACCCTACCTAGGACGCTGAATCAAGAACAGAATCAGAAGTTCACGCAATATTGACCATCTCAGAAACTTAATCAAGGTATATTCTGTGCTATTTGCCTCAAAATGTGATAGCTGCAACAGATGCGACTATTCAGCGCCCTCTTCAAGACGCATAACTTAGTCAGTAACCGTAAGCGCTACACCGGATGCGAAATCCCATCGGAAATACATTTGATATTTGAATATCCGGTATTTTGTTTCCACACTGAGTGTGTAGGGAATATTTGATTTTAGTACATGTTAACGCATTCGGCAGGCTTCGCTTGTCATCGCTAAAAAAGCGGAAGCACAGAAGCTACAAGCAGGTCTTTTTTATAACCACACTAAAAGCTAAAGGGAAGGCAAGACTTTCAAGGGAATGCGCGTTTCAGGAGTTGTGGATCGAAAATAATTCCAGAAGTCACGGTTGAAGAATATTCCCGGTTCTCGTCCGGACTATACCGCCGGACTAAGATATACAGCACTTTAAGGACCATGAGTTTAAGACCTATTAAAATCTTTCATCGATCACTTTTTCGCCTTCTTCCCTTTCTCTCAGAATGGTAGATGCCCAAAGGTCGTCCAAAGGGAGGTGATCTATGACAATGCGACGAATGGAAATTCAAGAGTCGACGCCTCAAAATTGTCCTCCTTTTAGTTTTATTCACCTTCTTTCCACTTTACTAATCCCAAAACTTCCATTGTTTTGGCACGGATTTCGCGACTAACTTCCTTTTTGTGCTTATTTTTTTTTATTTACCTAGCCCTAATCAGTTTTGTGACAAACTGGTACCCGAAAAAAGCTTTTCGGACGTTATCCATTGCTCTCTGATGCACCGCACTGCCATAGGTATAAATAGACGTGCCGGTTTGCCACCACCGTGCGCGTTAAAAATTCTCAACATGGAAGGGGGATGAGATTTGTCGAGGTGCTACATTTCATCTTAAGTGGAAACATGGAATTCAAAGCCTTGGCCAAGTTAAATTTAAAGTCTGAGTGGTCACAAGTATCGGATTTGAAGGGTTAGGAACCGATCCAAATGTCACTGTCGTCTAAGAGCAGAGGTCTGCACCAAACGTGTTGTCTGCTCATGTCCTAGAAACAGTCATGGGAGAACCCAATTGCAGATTACTCCAGGGAGGTGGAAGGCTCCAGATAGTCAACTCCCGAGAAAGATTCCCCTTTCAACTCAGCAGAGGTCGGTTTTCCTAAGGCTTCCAGAGGTCGATAATGCAGTATCCTCTCTCAAATAAGGTCATGTTTTTCTTCAAGTTGAGGGCGTAAAAGACTTCCAAGAAGAGATGAAGACCATCGGAGGCCCAGACTGAATAAACTTTAGTAACTTGTACGGCACCATTCTGTTTGTCTTCGCTGCATCTTTCCGTTTGTTACCAGCCCTGAAGTCACTTAATAATCTTTCCCAAATCTCTCCTCCACTGTACGCTGTCAAGAAGGAGTCTACACCGGACGCATCCTCAATGGATGTTAAGAAGAGGGGGTTCTGAAACTAAGAAGGCAGATTCTGATCCCACATAGCCTATTTCGCGACCTTTTGTAGGTACGGCTGCGGAAAGTTTGCTAATGGACCTCCTCCCCCCCCAAATTTCCCGTTTTCCAACACGAAACAGCACAGTTGCTTACAAAACGAAAAAGCGAGCCCTCAACACTTTTTCCTTGGGAAGATTCTCCCCAAAAAACACCTTGGGAAATCCAGGATTTTAAAATTTCACCTAAACACCCCGGGATACCTCGCCTAATCTTTTGGGCCTTAAGGATGAACGAGATAGAAAATTTAAGTGTATGGATTTCCTACAGATCTCCTCAGTCTCTTAATTCAATTCAACAAGATGCTAAGGAGACTGAAACGGCGCAGACGAAGTCGATCCCGGCAGGCAGTATAACTCTTCATTGCAGCCAGGCTTTCTAGAATTCTGTCATGTGCAACTACTCATACGGTATTCAAACCCAGGCATCAGACCCGACATCGATTGCGCATGTAGTTAACGTCAAGCCCTTCTGCGCTGTCCCATTGATGAACGCATGCTTTTTGCTGGGTCAAACCGTTCTATACACAAGTTTTGGATTCTTGACCTTAGTACGCCCGAACATATCTGGGTGTCATGTCCAGCTTCTGCTGTCAGACTTACTGCTGTCCTCGCTTTCCGAGGATTTCGCCTGCTCAGTCAACAGCTGGTCTTCTCAACAAGAGCTAGTTGACAATAAAGAGTCACCGGCCTTACATCTAGTCTTGCCAACCGTCCACCGATGTGGCGGACCATTCTGCCACCTCAGCTACTACTTCAGCGGTTTCCAAGAGGTTCAACCAGCCTCTGCCGTGCTCCAGATGATCCTGTTCTCCAGAAACGTCGTCCATAGTTACCGACCCCTGAGGCTTAACTTTTCTTGATGTCATGTTTGCTGAGGCGAGTGACTATCAAGCTTTGCCCGACCAAACTTTTCAGTTTGTTTCGTGTGGGCCATATTATGCGTCTCGATTAATGTACTCTGTGATCTCGCCTGTAGGCGTTTATCTCCCTTTTCCCATTTGGTCGGCTGCACTGTACAATTACCTTTTCAGAGTCTCCTTTCCTATTGGCTACGTTCCAGAAATCTGTGATCGCCGCTGCAACCAAAAAGAATTCTCCCGACTGGTTTCTCCATCTCCGGTCCACTGACGCCTTAACATCTATCAATTGCCAGGCCATGCACCTAATTTCTACTGCGGGCTTTAGTGTGCCCGGAAGATAGTCAGGAATCCAAGGAAATACCCCGTCGCACCAGGACCCCTCATGCAGTTAGAAAGTTGTATTTCCCTCCACTCTCTGCGTATTCGGTTTAAGCGGCCCTCTCTATAGGGCATTAACCAAAATAAGCTAGGTAGATCCTTATAGGCCGCAATGTTTACTCTGGGCTTTGTAACCAAGACTTCTTATGTGCGGGGCCGCATCATTGCCAGACTCCTTGCTACTCCTGCGCAAGGTCGTAGGAATATAAGGAACCTATTTTATCTTTTCATTACTGGCCATTCTCATCGACCACAGCCTGTAATCGCAACGACAAGAACAAATTTTTCACCTGGCCCCAACCGCCTCGTACGAAACCGCTAGACCTATCATTCGGAGTTAATTAACCTAGTCTCCTACCGTCATTACAGGTTCCCCCTTTCACAAGTTCAATTCCCTTTAAGGTTTCATTTGGCCCTACGCATTGGCGCCATCTCCCCATCAAAACTATCCTGTACACCTGACTTCCCTACAACAATGAGACCAGTGAGTCTACTCAATTTCAATTTAAACCGTACGCTTGAGGCAAAACTTGCCAGTTTTCTCCAGATCAAATTCCTCAATTTCCATTCCCATTTTCGTTTTATGTGACCCCAGCCATTTATTCGACCGCCCAAGGTCACTCGTGGCCAGCAACGGTTTTCAGTTTTAGCTCATGTCAGCTGGTGTCACCTTTGAACTGGTCGCAACACATGCCCACTATCTTCCTTTTTTTGGTTCCCATAGCTGCGGTGACACTTCACACAATAAGCATGCCTCTTTGGTTGCAACTTCCTCTCCATTTTTTATTTGTAACGACCCGATCATGCCTCAGTCGGCATGCTCCCTACAGGTTTGGAAATAACCCTATTGTTATTATAAACTCGTGGTAATTTTGCTTCATTTCCCATGCCGGTTTAGCCGTGACCAAGTCTATTGCCCACTGTTTATGCTCGCCCTTTTTTTCGCGTAATCCCTAGTACCCGCCAATCTCATCAAGTCGTGCTTTATTCTGACTGTAATCGTGTGATCATGCATCACGGTATGCCACCCACTAGTTAGGAATGACGTTTTGCTCGGATACCATAAGATTATCTACAATGGATTCATAATTGTTTGAAACAGCAGATGTGTCGTTAACACACCGACCTCTGGTATTGAACTCAACCTGATCAATGTGTCTCCGGTGGCTAGAGAGATCGTCCAAATCGAGAATTGTGACCATACATTTGCCATTTGATGAAAGTATTATTCCTGTAGCAGGTCGTAGCTGAACCTCAGCTGCACACCCAAAATTTATCTGAAACCATAGTTCGAAAGAGGAAGAATTTAGCATAAAGTTTCAGCATTTGATGGCATTTATTCGGTCTCTTAAGCTCTCCCCGTGCGAGCGCAGTTTCCTTGGAATTTGTTTAAACGTACTGGAGGTCCACCGATCGAGCGGAACTCATATTTTAATGGCTGCCAATGACTTCGCGTGATGCCTCGCTGATGGCGTGGGAAATCTGAGGAAAAGGCGGTTCCTTCACATGTTTCCTTTTGTGTTGCATTTGGAAATAATTTCGGAACGGCATGAACAATAACTGAGCCCTCTATGTCGGCGCAAACTCAAAATTGAGCAGCCTTTCACGATCTGTATATGAAAAAGTCTCGTATCGTCGTGGCAGGTGTCCTGCAAAGCCAAGCCAAGGAATTCCTTACAGTTAGTAAGTTTTTGTCTTTTTTATGATGATCAGTGCACGCTATTTTGGGCGCAAGGCTATACCGAGCCATTGGTAGTGAAGTTGGGAGAATATTTGTGTTTACGGGCAGAACAAGCAGACGGTGCAACAATGTGACCTGTGCTTTTCAGTCCTGGCACAAATTAAACGGATTGAGGCGGTCTTGTGGGTGCACGTACCACCCTCATCCGGTAAATATTATGGATATGGTGAGCTACGGGCAAACCATCAGACTGGGTATGGTTGTGCCATGAGGTCACTGCACCGACATACTTCGGTTTCTGGACAGCCCCGCAACGGTCATCAGGGTTGCTATAATGGAACAGGTGATGCGCATTTCCATGGCAGCTGGATGTGGGTTAGGCGAGGAGAATAACAGAGATAGAGTCAGGTGGACGCAGAGCCACAGAAAATTTCCAATCAGTGGGAGGACCATGTGGGTGTAGACCGGGGACAAGCCCCGTGGGCTCAAAATAGGGGAAGTCTCAGAAAGACTGCGGCCCGAAGTCAAAAGCAGTCAAGAGCGGCCACAATTCCTGACTAATCAACGTTTTCTGGACCCAGGTTTTCAAACATCTGACGAAAACCTTGTCGATATGGGGTGTGCAAACGTCGTTCTCATCCTCAGAAAGAAGGAAAAGGCGCAGGTTTTTTTGGATGAACTGTCTAAAATCATCCCGTCCCTCGGTATGCACCCTGCACTCACAAAGTGTAATGCAATAATAATAATCTTCATTCCCAACTGGTGGGTAGCATGATCGTAAGATTACATTCAGAATAAAGCACGAGTTTTTCGTAACCGCAGGTAATGGACCGAGTGGGCGAGAAGGTATAGTCAATAGTAGGAAGGCATTGGTTGCGGGTGTGCTATCAAACTGGATATGGCAGTGCCGTGCCATCATCGCACTGATGTACTTCGGTTCTGGACAGCCCCGTAGCAGAAGTCATTTTTGAGATGACTGGGCTGGGATATGCAATTGTGTGAGCAGCGGGGTTTTTAAGTTGGCCAAGGGAATCTGCAGAGGTAGAAAGAAGTCAATATAAGATCGTAGGTATTTTTCTGGTCCGTTCGGGAATATCTGGGGACGTAAATCACTGACTGGATGGAGCGGGTAACAGCAAACAGGGCGTCAAAATCGGATATTGCCGAAGTTCGAAGTTTGGGAATATGATGGAATGGGATGAGTTCAGTAAAGCCCGGTGAGTTTAAGCAGATAACCTGTAGGATAAAGTGCATTAATACAGAATCAGGGTGGCGACAACGAATAACTACAGGACACAGGATAGGAGTATAGTTGTATTAGTATAGTTGTATTAGACTGGCGGTTGAGATTGCTAATAAATGCTATTATAGCACAAGAGATCTAGAGCAAGCCGATATAACCGCGCGGAAGTGATGTGTATAGGGAAATCAAACATATACTTACTGACGTGAGTAGGACCTCCGAGATGATAGACTAGTTTGACTGGAGTTTATTACGCGAGTTTGACGCTGAACACGCGACTTGTGAAGCTGTATTAGTTCTGATTGTAATGTGACAGATATGATCGATACAGGAAGCTGCAAGGCTTGGGGCACGTTTGCTTATTTGAAACATCTATGGCGTAAAAGTAGCATATCCCTGAATATCAAGAAACGTGTGTATCACGCTGCAGTACGGTCTGTTTTGTTATATGGCTGTGAGACTTGGCCTGTCCTAACAGCGAAACTAGGACGTCTTTGGGTGTTTGACAAACGTTTTCTCCACCGTAGCTCGGCGATATGTAGACATGGTTTTGGAAGTGAAGATGGATTACAACACTTCGGCATGAACGATTATTTGGATGAGGCCCAAACCCAATTGACAGGCATGGAAAAGAGCCTCAAAATAGCCTGATAGCGAGCAGCTTCTAGCGTACATGCCCGAGATGTGGAAGCCTATTTATATAAAATCGGATGCTGAAAATTACAAACGCAAGCACGCTAGCTGATCAGAAAGTAGAAGAAAAGTAAACACGGCTCCCTCATTGTCGTAAATGAGACTAATTGAGCAAGTAGTGAGTTAACCGTTATAACAGTAAGACTCCAACTTGAGCGTGGACACCGATTTGGAATTGTGGACAAAGGGATTTACTAAGCACTTGGTGAGTTAGCCACTACAAATTTGTTTTATTATGTGTTTTAAATGATATCGCGGAAGATGTGAACGAGTCGTAATTGATTATACATTTTTTCTTTCAGAAACCCTGCCCAGTAAAAACGGGTTCCTAAACCTGAGAACTGGATTGACCACACATTAGTTTTGTACCGATACAACCAACAATAGAAACATGATTTGTTAAAGGTGGTTGTGTATTTTTAGGCATGGGTTTGACACACGGATGACGTGCATGGATATGAAGGACCGCCGTTCGTCGTTCGATTAGCCTGTTATGTATAGTTGGGGCATTAGTTAGGAGCATGTGTTCGGGCCCTTCAGTTTCTATAAGTAGCCAAGGTAGGCGATATCGACTACATGTATTAGTACGACGGACATACTTTGGGCGTTAGCATGTATGTATACTGGCCTGGTGGCAGAAGCAAGCCACAGCCCATACAGTTACGGGTATGAAGGGACCGCCGTTGACCGTTGGATTAGGGTAGCATAACTGAGGTCAAATAATGAGCATCGTATATAGGCACTGGCCCAAAGGTTACAAAAAAGCCAAGACAAGCGACATCGCGTGACGTCAATCGTTCGTCATTAGATTAGGTTTGTGTGCGTAGTTGAGGCCTCGTATTCATCGGTTCCCATAAATACTGGCCTGACGTTTATTTTAAGTGGCAGATATAGGCGACAACGCGCATAGTTATGAGTATGATGGATGAAGTTTCCGCGCATAATCAATGGTTCATAATCAGCGCCGCACATGGACATGGGCCTAATAGGCAAGATAAGTAGCCAAGTAGGCGACATCGAGTGCAGTTTTAAGTAGGACAGGCGAGATGTATCAGTGGTTAGAGCGCGAATTTACCGACCGGAAGGTCTGTGGTTCGAACCTCACCTCTCCCTCGCGACTTCCCCTTTCTGGGCTCGGGCAACCTGGCAGTATATCAGCCCTCGTGTTTCCTTCCGGTTGCATGGCAGCTGGGCACCGAAAGGGTGCTACAGCTGAAATTTTATGACAGGCCGTCAGATTAGGCTGTCACGCATAGTTGAGGCCTTAGTTTCACCGGCCCGCGTAGGTTCTGGCCTGGTGTTTACTACAGGTAGCAAAGATAAGCGACATCGGGTACAATTATGTGTGAGAGACAGTCGTTGCTCACTGGATTAGGTTACTGTGTACAAATGAGGCCTCATAATCAGCGTCGCTCATTGACACGGACCTAGCAATTACGACAAGCAGTCGAGGTGAGTGACAACGGCTGCCGTTATCATGATGACCACTTTATGAAGTATTCCACCTATGGTAAGTCACATTCCCACTAGAAGGGAAACCATTTTGTCGGTGATATACCTGACGCTTGCCTCACAACGGGCACCACTGTCATCGGTAGTCGAGGGGTCGGTGACGATGGATTAGTGACTGGAACCTGGAGTCGCAAACGGTTGCTTTTAGGAGCACAAGATCCCATAAGTTCTATCGAGTTGGCCATAAGTTTGGGGTCGGCTGACCTGCGGACGGGATCATCGGTCCTTGTTCCATGCTTCAAACCTTCATACTGCTCACATATTTTCCGAATGGTGTGAAATTTCTGACCCGGACAGCGCAGCAGCTTCTGTTCTAATTCTGGCAATTGGATACCAGCAATGAGTCTATCACGCAGTTAGTCCTCCAATTGGGAACCCTAGGCACATTTGGCGGCCTGTGTCTGTAACTGCAATACAAAATCACGAACCGACTGGGAATGGGAGCGGGTCAACATATTCAACCTGGCTCTTTCGGCTGCTACGAACTTAACCGGTTTGAAGTGCTGCAGAATTTTTTCCTCAATGCATTGTTGGAAATATTGACTGGAGATACAGGGTATACTAAATTCTTCATACGCCTCCTTGCCAACAAAATGTAGAAAATATGCCGTGAGTTTCTTATCATCCATTTCGGCTTTTGTAAGACACCATATATCAAACCGTTCCAAATATTCCTCTACGTCTGGCGCAGTTGAATTTTTATTTATTGGCTCCATTTCGGCAGGCATGTGACCTGTTCCAATAGCGACGCCAAATGTAGAAATTGGATTCAGCACACACATCGGTATAACGAGACGCACTAGGAATTCAGAATTTAGCACACGGTAACAAGTAGCACGTATGTATTCGAGTTGGCGTGTATGTACAGCAATTGGCATGTTAAAACAAGAGAACAAGGAATAGAGCAATGAATACAACATCAATGGTGTTCATCACACAGACCTTAGATTCATAGGTTTTACGTTCAAACTAGAGCATTCACGTCTAGTAACAGTGGCTATGAAAGCAGATTTCCAAGGAAGTTGTCTCCCTTTCCGTGTTCAATCATGTTATGGACAGCTGGCAGCCGGAGTGTTCAGATTCATTCCTGTTCTAGAATATAGGAAGCTTGATGCTCCGAGAAGCACGGCTTATTGCGGAAAATATTTTTTCCAGCAGATTTGGAATTTACTCGTAATATCTTTGCCATTCCCTGCCATTACAAATTATCTTCCAGTGAAGCTGTTTCGTCAGTCGCTTGGCGAAAGCCACCTTCCCTCTGTTTGGAAGGAAGCGATTGTCACACCAATCTACAAAACTGGTGACCGACTATCGCCTGGCAGCCACAGGCCTAATCAATACACTGGCGTGCCGTGTAAGGTGATGGAACACATTCTGAAGCGAGCCACTCTTGATCACCTTACTTCCAACAACTTGATTTCTCAAGCTCAACACGGATTTCTCCCAAACCGTTCCTGCGTGACGAACATGCTCGTATTTATGGACAGCTTAACCCAAGCCAAGGACGAGGGACTCATATCGGATGCCATATTTTTCGACTTTTCAAAAGCATTTGATCGAGTCCCACACGTCCCTCTGCTCCACAAACTCGAGTCTTACGGGATTCAAGGGAAAATCCTACACTGGATCAAGGCATTCCTATCAGACAGATCATTCCGAGTGAAAGTAGGCTCAACCTACTCTTCTGCGGCGCCGGTCTCCATTGGAGTTCCTCAGGGCTCCGTTTTGGGACCTTTGCTTTTTCTGATATACGTCAATGACCTTCCAGATGCTCTTGCAAGTCCATGTCTACTTTTTGCAAACGGCTTGAAATCATGGAGTTCCAATGCCAGTGCCCCCCAAATGGATGTAGACGCCGCAAAGCAGTGGTCGTTTGACTGGCACCTTCCTATGAATGACGAAAGGTGCGTCCATATGTCATTTGGAGGAGACTCAGCGAGCTCCTTCGTCATGCATATTAAGAATGGACCAGAGGGCATCAAGAGGATAGATGCCAAAAGGATTTGGGTATCGGTCTCTCTTCAAGCATGTCCTTCTAACTGCATCATAAGAAGTCGGTCTAGAAGGCATTCGCTGTTCTACGGATGATGCGGCGCACCTTTTCTCGTATTACTCGCACGGACTCCCAAATACTCTATGGGGCCTACGTCAGACTGCTCCTTGAATATCCCAACCCGGTTGTCTACTCAGGACGCACGAAAGACGTAATCCTCATTGAGCGTGTCCAGGGAGCTGCTACGAAAATGGTTGTCGTTCTCAAGTCCATGGACTACGAAACGCGCCTCGCGGTGCTTGACCTCATTCCCTTGGAGTATGGTTGCCTCCGAGGGGACTTAATTCTTACTTGCGCCCTGTTTGAACAAGGCTTGACCGACAGGTTTCTCACCGTTGACCCAGCAAACACACGGCGGGGACACGGTAAGAAGATTTTTAAGCTCAGTGCGCACACTTTCATTGGGCAAAATTTTTTCTCATTTCGGGTATTTGCTGCGTGGAGTCACCTTCCTCAGACGGTTGTCCACGCTCCCACTAGAACTTAGTTCAAAACCCCATTGGACACTTATTTACGCGAGTCCTCGCGCTGGCAAACATACTGCCCCGCGCTGAGAACATAAAGAGAAGTGTTACATCCTTTAGTCACTTGTGCTTTTCAGGTGAAGGACAGCCGCTGAATGACGAGAACACAACCGACCCGTGAAACTTGGGCGATCCTGCGTATCAATCCGTGAATCCGTGAATCTGTGAAGGTAACTACCTCCTCCGCTGAAGAACCGAGGCACTGCAGAGCAGTGTGCTCGGTCGACGGCCAACTCAGCTT
The DNA here is from genome assembly GCA_003604175.2 of Clonorchis sinensis. Classification (NCBI taxonomy): domain Eukaryota; kingdom Metazoa; phylum Platyhelminthes; class Trematoda; order Opisthorchiida; family Opisthorchiidae; genus Clonorchis; species Clonorchis sinensis. Next base: position 14,097,591 of record CM030373.1, read on the forward strand.
ATAAACACCTAAAGACTATCCAAAGTCTGTCGCTGAAAAAATTACTTAGCATGCTGCTAGTTATCCGCGATGTGAACAATAGCGGATCCGGACGTCCAAAAAAACAGCGACGCTAGCGTCACCCCACATGGCGCAGATGATTGCCTCATTGAAAATAAAGTCTTGGCTAATGTCGTGTCTATCCATCTATCCGTGAATCCGTGAATCTATCTATCTATCTATCTATCTATCTATCTATCCATTTTGCTGGGTAATTTGTTTAGTTCAGACGACCATAGGGCAAGAAACCGATTGGCAGACGTAACCTGTAACTGTCCAATGGGAAATGGGTACAGCCTCTTGCACAGTTTTCAATATGGCTGGAAAATGGCGCGAATAGTTGCGTCTCAGGTTGCAAGCCAGTTGACTTCTCAATAACCCAACATTTTTCGAGGATACATATACTTCCAACATCTCTCCATAACCAAAAGGGATTACAGGCATTCCATGGTTCGATTTGGGACCGGTGGGTTTGGAAGAGCAGTTGTAGTATACATGCTATGGAAGCACCGGGGTACACTCATTCTCCAAGTATAGGGGTTCGCGACCATTTCTGCGGATGGAAAACGAAGAAGACTCATGAACCTAAGCCAAGTAAACAAGTTCGTGCATCACCAGTAACAATAAAATATGGTTCGTTTGTAGCACCCTCCTGATTCCTAGCTGTCATTGTACCCAAGGGATGCACGATGGCAAATTGACCATCTTAAGATACTGCTAGGTTGCCTTAGTCTAGACAGCGGTTATCGAGATGCACTGATCGGGCTCGAACCCCAGTCAGTAATTTTGTGCTCTAAGCACAGCCACGAGCTCAACATCACCAACACTTGAAAGTCAAGCGAAGTAGCAGGCATTCCATGCTACACAGAATGCTTCGTAGTTCGGACATTGAAGGCGGCCAGATGGACTGGGCGTCGAGGCCTGAAGATTGACTACGAGGTACGTGAGGACGTCGGCGCCATGTGACCAGCAGATGTTGCACGCAAAACCGATGCAAGACGAACGGAGAGAGCTATTAATGGAGTGGGGAGAAGGGAAAAAGTATGTGGAGGAGAAGAAAGAGAGGCTTCAGCAGTAGCCTGTTTTCGCCTATTCTCCCTGCTGTATGCAGAGACCTGGTTGATGTCACCGCGCGACAGCCAATGTGGCGTTAGACGTAGGTATCATTGTTGTACGTGGGCTGGGATACTGTCAGGGCGCCCATATATAGACCGGAAGACGATTAGGGTCCTCAACCAAAGCCTTTGGCTCAAGAGCCTACCCGCCAGGCAGCGGTCTTCGGCGGGAAACGCAAATGCTTTACCATTTCTACGGAACAAGTCGCCACATGTTCCAACCCCCGACCTGGAGGGCCAGGAGACTGTTCATCAGGCCTCTAGTCATTGACCAACCTGGTATGAGACTCTGTGGGTGTCGCAGGGACACCCCCAATATAGCTCAATGGGTCGCTGAGGTGCGCAAACCGTCACACCACGGTGAGGTCCAGTCTCTTGGTGACGGACAAAAATAGTCGTTCAACTTTAACACCCTTTCAGTGCCTAGCTGCCATCATCAGGCCTCTAGTCATTGACCAACCTGGTATGAGACTCTGTGGGTGTCGCAGGGACACCCCCAATATAGCTCAATGGGCCGCTGAGGTGCGCAAACCGTCACACCACAGTGAGGTCCAGTCTCTTGGTGACGGACAAAAATAGTCGTTCAACTTTAACACCCTTTCAGTGCCTAGCTGCCATGTCACCCAGAGGAAGCACATGGGCTGGGATACTCTCAGGTTGCCCAAGCCTAGACAGAGTAAGTCAAGAGGCAGAGGTCGGGTTCGAACCACGGACCTTGCGGTCAGTAAATTCGTGCTCTAACCGCTGAGCCATCTCAAGGTGGAGTACCTCAACCTACTGCCTTCTTTGGCCTGGGCAGTCGGAAAGTATCATTCGCCCTTGCAGCTCTTCGCTCACCAACCCTCTATACCCCTCCGCACCCATCGAACGATACAATGCCACCACCCATCTACCAATCCCCTAGCCATCCTCCTCCTCATCAAAGACAGCAACATCAGTGTTGACACTGATGCTCCACTGCCGTATTATTTGCGAATGCCATGGTTGTACGAGGGCTGGGATACTGCCAGGGCGCCCACACCTAGACAGGAGGACAATTAGGGTCCTCAACCAAAGCCTTTGGCTCAAAAGCCTAGCCGCAAGGCAGCGGTGTTGGGCTGGGAATGCAAGTACATTACCATTTTTACGGAACACGTCGCCACACATGTTCCAATCCCCAACCTGGAGGACCAGGAGACTGTTCGTCAGACCTCTACCCATGGACCAACCTGGTATGAGAGACTCTGTGGGGCGGAGATTTAAATTCACAAGTATCTGAGACTCACTTAGAAGGTCGACGTGGATTGGACTCGGTACGTACGGACAATGAGGAACGATTGCTTCAGCTGTGTGCTGATCGCAGGTTGTTTTTATGCAGTACTAACTTCCGAAATAGCCGAAGTCGTCTGGCCACATGGTGTCTTCCAACGGCATGCCGGCCACAAACTCAGATCGACCACATTGCCATCAGTTACCGATGGCGCGGATCAATAACTGATTGCCGGTCGCTTTGGCATTCATTTGTGGATTCCAAACACGCGCTCATCCGGAGTCGCTTCTCCCAACGTTTTCCAGGACCGCGTAAGGTGCGGATGAATCGCTTGACCACCGAGAGACTGGCAGATCGGGATGTTAGACGAACTTACCAGAAACGTCTTCTGGAATCTCTTCGAAATGCTCCACCATCAGATGTGAACGCATTCTGGGATGGGATTGCCACCTCTTTGCATAGTGCTGGGAATTTTGCTTGTGGCACAGCATCACCAGGCGCATCCAAGCACTGGATATCAGACCGAACGGTGGCACTGCTTAAGTCTCGGAGAAACATCCCAGCCAGCCTCGAACATAACTTGATGCGACGAATTATCAGACGTTGTGTGAAGGTCAGTGTGCAAGCTGACCACGAAGTGTGGTGGACACAGAAAATCAAGGAAATGGAAGAGGCCCAGAAGATTATTTTCTGTGATCCGTGCGACCGGTCCCCGGAAACCACCTGTGAGCGAAACCATCAACCTTCAGAATGGAACGGCCATCTCGAATAAAAAAGAACCGGTGGGCTGAATACTTCGAGCAATAACTGTCGTGGCCACCAGCTGGCACTCATCTGAAGCCCACAGGTGAAGTAGAATCCTGGAAGATGAACGTGGAACTACCTGCGGCCTTAGAGGCTTACAGCCTTTCTAAAACGCCACCAAGATTCTGGTCTGGATAACCTCCAACACGCATTGCTCAAGGATAGGGGTGCAGTCTGCAGTCAGCGCTATTTCTGATCTGCTTGCTTACATATTGGGAAAGGAGTTTGTCCCGGACAACTGGGGAAAGTTGATGATAGTGCCTATTTGTCTGTGAGTATGGTAACAATATATGGACCAGCATGACCCAGGTTGGAACAAGAATGTTGGCGTCACTGGTTCTTCATCACCTTACGGTAGCTCGTGAAACACTGACTTGAGAGCAGCAAGCGGGATTCCGGCCTGGTAGGGGTTGCACCGACCATATCTTCACATTCCGTCGGGTGCTAGAACAATGCCATACGTAAAACAACGCACAATTCTAGCATTTCTGGATTTTCAAGGTGCATCTGCTCTTCTTGACACGCTCACTCACTTACTAAGGAATGCTCCCGAAGTTCGCGAACATAATAAGTTTTTTGTATTCTTAGACTTCTGGAGGTGTGAGAGTATACGGCGAACTCTCCAAAAGCTTCTATACACAATGCGGTGTCCGTGAGGGATGCCCACTCTCCTCGTTCCTGTTTAACTTCGTGATCGATGAAATAATGAGACGAACGCTGGAAGGTCTCCAAAACCCCGGTGTTCAAATAGCCTCTGACGAAAACCTTGTCTATCTGGAATATGCAAATGACATCGTTCCCATCTTCGAAGAGGAGGAAAAGGCGCAATTGTTTTTGGATGAACTGACAAAAGTCATCCCGTCCTTTGGTATGCACTTTGCACCCAAAAAGTGTAAGGTCATGCTCGTGGACATGCAGTCACTGAACACGCCACTTACAATCCAGGGAGAGGCACTGGAAGTTGTGGAGCGTTTTACATATCTTGGAAGTTGTGTTAGTTCTGATTGTAGTGTGACAGATGAGATAAATGCACGAATCTGCAAGGCTCGGGTCGCGTTTGCTAATTTGAGACACCTATGGCGTCAAAGTGGTGTGTCCCTGAATCTCAAGGGACGTGGGTGCAATGCGTGCTGATTTGTTATATGGCTGTGAGACTTGGCCTGCTCGAGCAGCGTAACTGAGCCGCCTTCAGGTGTTTGACAATCGTTGTCTCAGAGCCATAGCTCGTGTGAGTTGGTGTGGGCGTATCCGTAAGGAGGCAATTAGAAAGCGAGTTTTAGGTTGTGCAATGGATGCTTCCATTGACGAATGTGCCCAGCACCAGAAGATGCGTTGGTTGGGACGTGTGTTGCGTACGTCAAACCATCGTTTGCCGATGGTGCTGTTTTTCATGCCCAATTCAGAGTGGTGGAAGCAGAGAGGTGGCCAACCCTTGACCTGTCAGAGGGGTAGGAAAGAAATCATCGAGCGTTTGGGTGCTGTCGGTGGTACTCGCCTTTCAGGATGGGGATCGCGTGATCCTCACTGCGCCTGGCTGCAAGATATGGCTACCAACCGATTTCAGTGGCGTTCTTGTTGTCAGTTTCCATCCAGATTGCTTAAATGAGTGCCTGAATGGTGTAGACATGATTGATTGTAGTAAGCTAGCACTAAGTCCCCTCCTTATCCTCCTTTATTCTTTTCTTCATAACAAGGTTATCATATATATCATGGTTGTACGTCAGTGAAGCGACAGTGTTGAGCACCGGTGTCATTCTGTCGAGGATTATTATTATTTCTAATTATCTCAACTAAACCCCGTTCTTTGGCTTGGGTAACCGGGAAGTATCACTTCCCGCGCAGTTCTTTGTTTACTGATGTCCCATCCGCAGTCCTTCCAGCCACACAAGGAAACGTCGCTAAGTCATTTGGTTTCCAGATATCTGACCGTTGTGCCTTATTCACTCCAGCTGTCTACTAACAATAAACAAAATTATCAGTTTGATAAATCCATGAGATCGTTTCTGCAGGAGAGCTGTCAACGTCCGTACTCTATATCAAATTGGCAAACAGGCAATGCTTGTTTAGACCTTATACTCCCCTATGTGTGCTTTGACCATGAAACACTCAGCTTGATTAAGGACGAACTCAGCGCTTTCACATTCCACTCCTTGTGTCCGGTGATCCGGAAGCAGTGATGGAATGTGTGATGTTGAAGTTGCAGTCAGCTCCAATGCTGAGCGCGCCTTGCTGAATTGGATTCCAGTGAACAGTCATCTTTGCGCCCTTCGGTAATCCTGCTCAATCAAGCTCGAGGCCTCGACGTAAAAAACGGTGCCTGTTCACATTATCGGCGTGTCCTCTAACGAACTGCAATTCTGATGCTGAGAAGGATACTTTCTATCGAGGGTTATCCTGGCTCATTCGTCGCGCAAGAAGCACTGACGTTGTGATCATTGCAGGGGATACGATTGCCTAATTCTCTCATCTGAATTTTTTCGGAGGGTCAAATCTGGACGGTCGATTCGGGGTCGACGGACAACGGAGAGCATCTTTACAGTTGTGCGCTTCCTTCCGGGGCATAAAACTTTATCCAGATCACGCCATGTTGCGTGAATGCATGACAATTTGTTTTCCTTCAGGCCCTCGCAACTCACGAATAGGCATCTTCGGAGAACTACCATAGTCCGGTAGTATCGATCTAAGGTAGCTCAACTACTCTTTACCAACACTGCCGGCAGCCAGCGCATGGATGATGGCTGAGACAGGGAAGGCTCTCTCCGGTGTTCTGTGTACCAGGAATGGGCGGGCTGGCGTCGTAGCAGGGGATCTGTGCGCTCGTTGTCTCGTAAATTATCGTCGTCGTCCAGCTGCAACTCCCTTTCGGTGCCTCACTGCCATGCCACCCGGAGGTTGCACGAGGGCTGGGATACTGCCAGGTTGCCCAAGCCTAGACAGGGGAGGTCGGGTTCTAACCACGGACCTTCCGGTCAGTAAATTCGCGCTCTAACCGCTTGGGCCATCTCGTTGATCGTGTCCGTCCATCATCATCATCATCATCAAAGACAGCAACATCAGTGTTGACACTGATGCTTCACTGCCGTACAACCATGAAGTTCATCTAGTTTCATATGCATATATATATAATTATATATAAAAAGCCCTAGAGTGAAAAGAAGAGAAAAAGAGTGGATGAGGGAGGGGACCTAGTGCTGGCCTATGTCAAGCATTCTGAGGTGCCTACACCTCCAACCGCTCAATCAGACAATCTGGAAAGAAACTGACAGCATGAACGCCACTGACAACGATTAGCCGCCATTTCTTGCAACGTCTCCAGCCAAGCACAGGCGGGGTCACGGGGACCCCATCCTGGAAGGCGTACAACACCAACAACACCCAAACTCTTCGTGATCTCTTTCACGCCTTTCTGCCAAGTCATGCGCTGTCCACCTCGCGGTTTGCGCCATTCTGAAGGAGGCACGAAGAACAACACTCGTCTCGGTAGACGGTGTTTCGGCATGCGTAGCACATGACCGAGCCATCGTAGTCGGTGGTGCTGGATGATTTCCCCAATTGATGTACCTGCAGCACAACCAAATACCCGTTTTCTAATCACCTCGTTACTAACACGCTGACGCCATCCAAAACCAGCCACGCTTCTGAGGCATCGGTGGTCGAAAACCTGGAGACGCCTCACATCATCTGTCCGTAGAGGCCATGTCTCGCACCCATACAACAATACAGCCCTTACTGTAGCCTGGTACACACGACCCTTAAGATCTAGTGAGATGCCTTTTTGACGCCACAAGTGACGCAAATTAGCAAACGTGATTCGAGCCTTTGAGATTCTTGCACTGACTTCATCAGACACACTTCCGTCAGAGCTAATACAACTACCGAGGTATGTAAAGTTTTCCACAATCTCCAGTGATTCTCCTTGAATTTTAAGGGATATGTCCGGAGACTGCACGTTCTGAAGCATGACTTTGCACTTTGAAGGTGCAAGGCGCATGCCAAAAGATGGTATGATGGTGGTCAGTCTGTTCAACAGGGCTTGTGCTTCACTTTCGTCTTCAAAGATGAGGGCGATATCATCTGCGTACTCCAGATCGACAAGGCTCTCACCAGCAACGATTTGAACACCGGGGTTTTGAAGACCTTCCAGCGTTCGCCTCATTATTTCATCAATGACGAAGTTGAACAAGAATGGAGAGAGTGGACATCCTTGTCTGACACCACTTTTTGTAGGGAAGCTTTTGGAGAGCTCGCCATACACTCTCACCCGCCCAGAAGTATGTGAATATAGGGATCGGATTATGTTTACAAACTTCTGGGGCATACCCTGTTGAGCAAGTATATTTAACAGCACTGACCGATCGACAGAATCAAACGCACCCTTGAAGTCAAGGAACACCAAGATTGTGGGTCGTCTGTACATGTGGCGTTGCTCTAACACCTGACGGAGTGTGAAGATGTGGTCAATGCAGCCTCTACCCGGTCGAAATCCCGCTTGATTCTCACGAGTCAAGGTTTCGCGTGCCATCGTAAGACGACGAAGAATCAATGACGCCAGAAGCCTTGTCACAACAGGAGTCAAACTAACACCTCTGTGGTTGCTACATTCACTGCGAGTACCCTTTTTGAAAATGGGCACTACTATCGATTCACCCCAGTTGTCTGGGACGGTCTCTTTCTCCCAGATAGACCCAAATAGTCTAGACAGGCACTGGCTGAGGAGCCCACCGCCATCCTTGAAAAGAGCAGGTGGAAGGTCGTCAGGACCAGCAGCACGATGACGCTTGAGTAGAGAAATACACTCGGACACTTCTGAGACCGAAGGCGACTCCATATTTACGGTCCAGCTTTCTGTTGAAGGCCAGGATTCTGGATTGGAGGTAGCAGGTGGCCAGCTGAATTGCTGTTCAAAGTACTGTGCCCAGCGGTCCAGACGTTCTGCTTTATTGCATATCAGGGAGCCATTTTGGTCTCTGATTGTTTCGCTGACAAGAGGTTTTCGAGGACCAGTCGAACGAATCAAATGGAACAGCCTGCGCACATTTCCAGCATTCTTTGCATCTTCCATTTCTTGGGCCTTTCGGGTCCACCAAGCTTCTCGGTCTGCACGGACACTCAGTTTCACTTGGCGTCGGATGATGCGTCGGGTGGAGTTGTGGTGGCGGCCAGGGGGAATCTGTCGCCGGGTCTCCAGCAAAGACACGGTCCTATCAGAGATCCAGTGTTTGAAAGAGGTTGGCTGGGTTGTACCGCAAACAGACGTTCCAACCTTGAGTAGCGCTTTGGATATCTTTTCCCAGTGGCCGTTTATATCCGACACCGTACCGTCCGGCAGGCATTCGACGAGTTGGTTTTGATAATTTCGTTTGACTTCTGGATCCACTAGCTTCTCAATGGCTAAGCGAGGTGTGCGCGTTTTGCGTACACCTGAAAAGCGCAATGAAAAGCAGCAGCGTACAAGTGCATGGTCGGAGTCCACGCTGGTGTTCCAGAAGGAGCGGCAAGCGGTGATCGACCCTCGCCACCGATAACTCACGGCGATGTGGTCTATTTGGGTTCGTCGCTGGTTTGTTGGTGGGCACCACGTTGTCAAGCGATTTCCGCTGTTCCGGAAATTCGTACTGCAAAGGAACAGTCTGTGATCGGCACACATCTGAAGTAAGCGGTCTCCGTTGTCCGTGCGTCTCGTGTCCAAACCAAGACGACCACCCAATCGGGCCTCAGCAGCGCTCAGTCTACCTACCTGGGCGTTCATATCACCAGCAACCACAACGATATCTGAGGTTTTAACCTGCTGTAGAAGGGCACCTAGAGCGTCATAGAAACTGTCCTTGGCAGATTCAGAGCTACAGTCAGTTGGGGCGTAAGCAGACACAATAAACAAGGTGCGATGGACCTCACTTCCTCTAGATTCTCTCACAGATGTTGCTAAACGAACCGCACAGAGGCGACTATCAACGGGTATCCAATCAAGCAGAGACGCTTCCGCTCGTTCGCTCAATACAATACCCACCCCAGAATATCCAGCTGCAGCGGCCTCTGCATCACCAGAGGTACGCAGCCGGAACCTGGAAGAGAGCGAGGGGGCAGTCAGTTCGATCACGGTACTTGCGTCCTGCGTCCTTGTTTCAGCCGCAAAAGCACCAACTGGAAAGATGGACCGAACACTTCGAAGAACAGTTTAGCTCAGCACAGTTTAGCAACACGGCCTCTGGAGATAGTACATAAGGGCGAATGGAATGTAAACCTTACTCACCTGCGAGTAGAGGAAATAGAACACGAGATATTCGTACTGAGACTTGGGGGGGGGAGCACCAGGACAGGATGGTACGTGTCCAGCCCTCTTCAAAGAAGGCGCAGAATCCCTGGTGGCCCATCTGACGAAGGTCGTTGGTGTGGTACCGAGTGAAGAAAGTGCAGAGTGGGGTACGTCTGCGGTTATTTCTGTCTTCAAAAAGGGTACGGGGACGCTGTGTGAAAACCACGGATATCTTCGAGATCAGCAGATCTTATTGCTGCCAGAAAAACCATACCAGCAACTAGCGTCTATGATGGCGCACGAAAATCCCTCAAATACCGGATATCAGGAGCTTGAAGAATGGCAGAGAACGCTGGTGGTTTTCGAAGGCCAAGGAGATGGAGAAGGCTTTCGCTGGAGGCAACGGCCGCGCCTTGTTTCAACTGATCCGATCAACGGGTCAAAAGAAGGCAGGTGTCAGTGAGATAGTATGCGGATCAGTAGTTCACTCCCTTAGTCGCCGTCGTGAGCGGTGGGCTAAGCACTTCAAAGAACAGTTCACCTGATCTTCAACCCAACCGCCTGAAGAACCAAGCGGGCTCGAATGGAACATTGACACCATCATCAGCAATCGAAATCCTGAAGCGCGACAAGGCACCTGCCCGATGGTCTAAGCCCCGCGCTCTTCAAAGAAGGTGGCAAGGTCCTGGTGAACAGTCTGACAACCATACTGCAGAAGATTTTGGAACGAAAACAGAATACCAGCCGAATGGAGCTCCTCGACCGTCATTCCAGTTTTCAAAAAGGGAGCAAGAACTTCATGTGAAAACCGTCGTGGTATCAGCCTGGTATCCGCCGCATCTAAAGTGCTCTCTGACAATATTTTGCGCAGGTTGGTGGATTATCTGAAACCTCGGGAGTCGAAATGCTCATGGGACGTTCTGTCACAGACATTGAGTATGCAGACGATATTGCTCTCCTTGGTTCAGATCCTTCCGAAATACAAACGATTTTAATGAACCTAAATAACTCTGCCGCACGGTTTGGCATGCGCTTCACACCTGCGAAGTGTAAAATGCTGCTACAGGACTGGGTGGGATCAAACCCACACCTCATGCTTGCAGATGAGCCAATCGACGTGGTAGATAAATTTGTTTATCTGGGCAGCTGTATAAGTTCCGGTGGGCTGATAAATTGAATGATTGAATTGTTTCCATCTGTGTGCAGGCGTGGCCTAAAGATCATTGTCAGGCGAAACCGTATAAACTACCCGATAAACGCCACACAGGTACGCGGGTTGAATAACTCTGCAGTGAACTTTTAGACCAGGTAGTTTAGCTCTAGGAGCCGGAGGATTGTGTTAAGTTGCGAGCTATCTTGGAGGGGTTTCATAGTCCCAACTCATCGTGAAACTTCAATTGTTGGCCTGGATTGGACAACCTGGTAGCACTTCGCCTCTTGTGCATTTTTCGGGTTCCACGGGAGCTGTACACCGAAAGGATGTCACAGATGCGTTGCGATTTGTTTCGGGTGTTCTGTACCTTTTGTTTATCTTTTATTTATTTTTGCTTTCGTTTGCTTTTATTTTATTTATTTATTCATTTATTTATTTACCATGTCGTCGAGTGGTCTTTCATTCACTATATTTTGCTTCAGCCCATGATGGTTGCTATGTTGTGAACTAATGGAGTCGTCACAATAAGGATGCAGCGTTTGCAGGATTCCGAGCTGTCCCGTTGTCCTTCAGAAGTTTTTGAACTTATCTGTAAGCTCGGCAAAGGGTCGTATGGAAGTGTTTTCAAGGCTCGATATAAGGCTACGGGTGGAATCGTGGCAATTAAGAAGGTGAGTCTGAAATTATTAAGGCTGTTTTGACAGATTTTGGGTACTGGATGCTGGGATGAAGGAAGTGTCGAGTTTTGCACTGACTGCCACTTCAAATAATTCATTTGCTGCCCATTTCGCATCCCAAGTACAACTTTTTATCGGCATACCAGTCTTTCCGAGTTGCGTTTTTAGGCAAAAATGTCTGTTTGGTCTTGCTTTATCCAACTTCAGGACACTATTGTATACAGTTGTATATACCTATACGTGCGCTATTGTTTACGGCCACCAAGTGGCAATTGTGGTTTTTCGGCTTCCGTACTTCTGTTCCTTATCACACTTTTATGTTGAAACGGGAATCTGTTTCCTACTTTTGCTGTGTACACTGGTTGTGTTATCAGGCCACTAACGATGTGATTATTGTTCACAATACCACAGTCGAAAGGAACAAATGGATGGATCACCACTGATCTGGCGGATTTGAAAACCTGACCTGTCAACTAGCGGGGGCGTGTTACTCAGAAAGACCAGGGGCATTGGGGTTAAGTCATGCCGCATGGCTCATTGCTAGGCCTCTTGTAAATACACAACTCAACATTATGGCATCTGAGCAGACAAAGAGCCTGTGACAACGAGATCTCGTTTATTCTTCGGCACATTATGTAGGCATCGTGTGAACTTTTACGCTACCGTGCTTCGGGCGCTTTTCTGCTTAACAGCGGTGGTTGTACTATCAAATTTCAGATGGCGCAGAATACAAGGGTGAATATCCATAATCCTATCTTGTGTTTGACCCATCGCACTTTTCGCAGTACGTTATGCTTTGCACTATTTGCATAGTAGGATTGTGTTGGATAGCACAACCGAAAAATGCGTTATTTCCATTATTCTCTACTGTTGTCACTACTGATATTTGTTAAGCTTCAGAGGTCTAGCCACAGCATTATCAGTGTCACACAAAATATCTGTATCGTTTCGTTTACGAATAACACAGGTTCCGGTGGACAGCGACCTAACTGATATTGTGAAAGAAATATCGATCATGCAGCAATGCGATAGTCCATTCATTGTCAAGTGTTACGGAAGTTTGTTTGATAGTCAAGATTTGTGGATTTGCATGGAGTACTGTGGTGCGGGTTCGATTGCTGATATCATGAGATTGCGGGGCAAGGCACTTGAAGAACGAGAAATTGCCACTGTGCTCCAGTATAGTCTTCGTGGCTTGGATTATCTACACCAGGTGAGTCCCTCTTCTTTTGATTTTCTGCTTTTACGTGAACTTATACCCGTATAAGTGTATACGTGTATACACTTACATAGTCCGCTACGCACATAGTCCTCATTTACGTAGTACTTTATGCTTTGCGTGTATACCACCTTGATAAGTGCGACGAGGATGCGAACAGCCAAATACACTCACTTGCATACCAATTTGGTTTTTACGGTAGACTCATTTGGAACCTAGCTGAATCTCTCGTTCATGGTGTTCTTTCCAGCAACTGTATAAATAGTGCATTTCGTCTATACACTGTATCGCAATATCTCGAATATCGTATCAACTGTAACATGAAGCGGCTTGGTGCAGTGCATTCAGTTACTTAAGGACATCTTATATTAGGAATTCAACTGGGTTCCAAGTGAGTGGGTGTGTTTCGCTAATTTGGTGCAATTTGAGTTCCAGTACACCATAAGGTTGACAGAAACTCGGGGACTGCGCCCACCTGATGAGCTCCAAGAAGGCCGAAGCTGGTCGTGGACTGTTGAAGAGTTTTCAGTGACCATGGGGCCAGATGGCTCAAGTGGTTAAAGCGCGAATTTACTGACCGGCAGGTCCGTGGTTCGAACCCGACCTCTGCCTCTGGACGTCCCCTGTCTAGGTTTAGGCTGGCAGTATTCCAGCTATCGTGCTTCCTCTTGGTGGCATGGCTGCAAGGCACCAGATGGTTGTTACAGCTGGAGGATTTCAGTGACCTTGTGAGTGGAGCGTTACGTCTGTGCGTGAAACCGTAGCCATTTCGTAGAAGTACGTAAAGATACACAAACCCACATTACATACTATGCCGCTCTAAGAGGGACTCTCTTCAGGATTGGCCTCGTGCCACCCCCTTGCCTGTCTGAAGTTGCTGAATGATGCGGTGTTGAGTCGATGTCACTGGCGTTCGTATCACCATTCTGTACTCTGAGTGGGCTTTTGTATTTGTGGGCACTTCGGTTGTCAGTTTACGTCATTTTCATCAGAAGGACAACTGAGGGCAAGTTAGGGGTTTCGTCACTCCTCACAACTTTGGGAGAAATTCGAGCACACTTGCATGGCCTATTAGGAATCGTGGAGTACCAGATAGAAACGCTGAAACTGGTTGAATTTGAAAAACAAAGCTTCAAAGTCCTCTTTGATTTTGGTTTCGATTTGACTCAAACCTCCAGGCATGCATTGTGCTAGAGTAAGTACTGGTGTGAATGCATGTGGGCCATCTGGCAATTTCACAGCCCACACGCTTCTTGTGGACCACATATTCGCTTTGCACCCTAAGGGTGCCAAGCTTAAGTTGATTTTGTTGTGAGCACGCCTACAGACTGTGCAGGTTCGTCGATGATGACTTCTATTCTGAGTTTCACAAAATAAAACGTTAAAGTTCACGGCGTAAAAGTTGAAGATCTCCCGTTAATCGATCCAAGCAACGAGAACTACATTGGTATTGCTACGACTTCGTTTCTCGTAGGGATTACCTCGTTTGGCATCCGTACTTTATATCTATTAATATGTTGTTCTTTATCAATTTTTCCGCAGATGCGCAAGATTCATCGTGACATCAAGGCTGGCAATATTTTACTACTCAACTCTGGTACAGCCAAGCTGGCTGATTTCGGTGTAGCTGGACAGCTGTCAGACACATTGGCAAAGCGCAATACTGTCATTGGAACCCCTTACTGGATGGCCCCTGAGGTAATTTGGTCTTCGCGTTTAGCGTTCCGGTGAATTTCTTCCACATTGCATTTTGATTTCGGGGGCGCTTGGAGTCTGTCAGGGACTTTCTTAGCTGCGCCTTCTTTAATGGTGCCACATACCATCAAATAAACCCACTTTTTTTGTCTCCACCATACTTCCCAACTAAGTATCTGCAGTTTGCACTGATCAGGTTTTTCAGTCATCTGTATCCGAAAAGTACACGAAGACACGAAATTCAGTACTTAAAGCATAACTACATTTGTCCAGAGCGGTACACAGGAAGAATTTGTTCTAGAGGAACAATAGAAATGCGATGCAATTAGTGCTATCACTTCTGGATATCCAGGTAAGATTATTTTGGTCGCGTGGGTGTGTGCCATGTGTGCCGGCCGGTCTTGGTTAAACTATTGGGCACCTGTGCATATTTGGTAATTAACAGCCGGTTTACCTGGATTTTCGATCGTCCATCTCAGTTGTTCATTCAACTGGCCCACCAGGTCGGGGTTGGAACATGTGTGGCGACCTGTTCTGTAAAAATGGTAATGCATTTCCCGCCAAACACCGCTACCTTGCGGTCAGGCCTCTGAACCAAAGGCTTTGGTCGAAGACTCTAATCGTCCTCCTGTCCAGTTCTCGGTCCCCTGGCAGTTTCCCAGCCGATGTACAACTATGATACTTGCAACAACAATAGTCTCATGCCACATCGGCCGTCGTGTCGAGTCATCAGCCGGGTTGCCCTACTTGCTGCATACAGCGGGGCGGGTAAGCGAAAACATGATACTGCGGATGCCTCCCCGCTTTCTCACCCACACACTTTTTCTTCCCCCTCCCTTCACTTCATCAATAACCGTCTCCTTTTAGGTTCCTATTTCGGGACTGCTGATTCTGTTCGTCCTGCATCGGTTTTGCAGACAACATCTGCGCGTCATCCGGCGTTGACATCCAAGCTAGTTCGAAGTCAGTCTTGAAGCATCGACACCCAGTCTGTCCGGCTGCTTTTAATGTTCGCATTCTGAAACATGCAGGACAACAGGCTGCTTTTGCTCTCACATCTTACTTGCTTGACACTGATGTGTGCTGTGTATAGAGATAAGAATTCAAAATGCGGACACAGTCGTTGAGCTAACCGCTCAATCATTCTCTACTAGCTTCCTGCTGCGTGCATCTGGCGATCCAAAGGCCGCTGCGGCAGGATGTTCAGGGGTTGGTATCGTTATAAGTCACCGGGCAGAAAGATCCTTGATTGCTTGGATCTTTGATAGTCGTCTCTGTGCAGTTCATTTGGCAACGTCTGTGGAAGTATCCGTAAATTCGTTCATGATCACTGTTTGTCCTCTGTAACTGCTTAAGCCCTAACAGACTAGCTGTGACAATCTCAGACACAGCGTTGAGTAAAAAAACCGTTCAGCTGTAGCACTCTTTCGGTGCCTAGCTGCCATGCCACCCGAAGGGAGCACGAGGGCTGGGATACTGCCAGGTTGCCCAAGCCTAGACAGGAGAAGTCGAGAGGCAGAGGCAGGGTTTGAACCACGGACCTTCCGGTCAGTACGCTCGCGC
>CM030373.1:14117433-14177661 GCA_003604175.2 Clonorchis sinensis
GGATATCTTCGAGATCAGCAGATCTTATTGCTGCCAGAAAAACCATACCAGCAACTAGCGTCTATGATGGCGCACGAAAATCCCTCAAATACCGGATATCAGGAGCTTGAAGAATGGCAGAGAACGCTGGTGGTTTTCGAAGGCCAAGGAGATGGAGAAGGCTTTCGCTGGAGGCAACGGCCGCGCCTTGTTTCAACTGATCCGATCAACGGGTCGAAAGAAGGCAGGTGTCAGTGAGATAGTATGCGGATCAGTAGTTCACTCCCTTAGTCGCCGTCGTGAGCGGTGGGCTAAGCACTTCAAAGAACAGTTCACCTGATCTTCAACCCAACCGCCTGAAGAACCAAGCGGGCTCGAATGGAACATTGACACCATCATCAGCAATCGAAATCCTGAAGCGCGACAAGGCACCTGGCCCGGATGGTCTAAGCCCCGCGCTCTTCAAAGAAGGTGGCAAGGTCCTGGTGAACAGTCTGACAACCATACTGCAGAAGATTTGGAACGGAAACAGAATGCCAACCGAATGGCGCTCCTCGGCCGTCATCCCAGTTTTCAAAAAGGGAGCAAGAACTTCATGTGAAAACCGTCGTGGTATCAGCCTGGTATCCGCCGCATCTAAAGTGCTCTCTGACAATATTTTGCGCAGGTTGGTGGATTATCTGAAACCTCGGGAGTCGAAATGCTCATGGGACGTTCTGTCACAGACATTGAGTATGCAGACGATATTGCTCTCCTTGGTTCAGATCCTTCCGAAATACAAACGATTTTAATGAACCTAAATAACTCTGCCGCACGGTTTGGCATGCGCTTCACACCTGCGAAGTGTAAAATGCTGCTACAGGACTGGGTGGGATCAAACCCACACCTCATGCTTGCAGATGAGCCAATCGACGTGGTAGATAAATTTGTTTATCTGGGCAGCTGTATAAGTTCCGGTGGGCTGATAAATTGAATGATTGAATTGTTTCCATCTGTGTGCAGGCGTGGCCTAAAGATCATTGTCAGGCGAAACCGTATAAACTACCCGATAAACGCCACACAGGTACGCGGGTTGAATAACTCTGCAGTGAACTTTTAGACCAGGTAGTTTAGCTCTAGGAGCCGGAGGATTGTGTTAAGTTGCGAGCTATCTTGGAGGGGTTTCATAGTCCCAACTCATCGTGAAACTTCAATTGTTGGCCTGGATTGGACAACCTGGTAGCACTTCGCCTCTTGTGCATTTTTCGGGTTCCACGGGAGCTGTACACCGAAAGGATGTCACAGATGCGTTGCGATTTGTTTCGGGTGTTCTGTACCTTTTGTTTATCTTTTATTTATTTTTGCTTTCGTTTGCTTTTATTTTATTTATTTATTCATTTATTTATTTACCATGTCGTCGAGTGGTCTTTCATTCACTATATTTTGCTTCAGCCCATGATGGTTGCTATGTTGTGAACTAATGGAGTCGTCACAATAAGGATGCAGCGTTTGCAGGATTCCGAGCTGTCCCGTTGTCCTTCAGAAGTTTTTGAACTTATCTGTAAGCTCGGCAAAGGGTCGTATGGAAGTGTTTTCAAGGCTCGATATAAGGCTACGGGTGGAATCGTGGCAATTAAGAAGGTGAGTCTGAAATTATTAAGGCTGTTTTGACAGATTTTGGGTACTGGATGCTGGGATGAAGGAAGTGTCGAGTTTTGCACTGACTGCCACTTCAAATAATTCATTTGCTGCCCATTTCGCATCCCAAGTACAACTTTTTATCGGCATACCAGTCTTTCCGAGTTGCGTTTTTAGGCAAAAATGTCTGTTTGGTCTTGCTTTATCCAACTTCAGGACACTATTGTATACAGTTGTATATACCTATACGTGCGCTATTGTTTACGGCCACCAAGTGGCAATTGTGGTTTTTCGGCTTCCGTACTTCTGTTCCTTATCACACTTTTATGTTGAAACGGGAATCTGTTTCCTACTTTTGCTGTGTACACTGGTTGTGTTATCAGGCCACTAACGATGTGATTATTGTTCACAATACCACAGTCGAAAGGAACAAATGGATGGATCACCACTGATCTGGCGGATTTGAAAACCTGACCTGTCAACTAGCGGGGGCGTGTTACTCAGAAAGACCAGGGGCATTGGGGTTAAGTCATGCCGCATGGCTCATTGCTAGGCCTCTTGTAAATACACAACTCAACATTATGGCATCTGAGCAGACAAAGAGCCTGTGACAACGAGATCTCGTTTATTCTTCGGCACATTATGTAGGCATCGTGTGAACTTTTACGCTACCGTGCTTCGGGCGCTTTTCTGCTTAACAGCGGTGGTTGTACTATCAAATTTCAGATGGCGCAGAATACAAGGGTGAATATCCATAATCCTATCTTGTGTTTGACCCATCGCACTTTTCGCAGTACGTTATGCTTTGCACTATTTGCATAGTAGGATTGTGTTGGATAGCACAACCGAAAAATGCGTTATTTCCATTATTCTCTACTGTTGTCACTACTGATATTTGTTAAGTTCAGAGGTCTAGCCACAGCATTATCAGTGTCACACAAAATATCTGTATCGTTTCGTTTACGAATAACACAGGTTCCGGTGGACAGCGACCTAACTGATATTGTGAAAGAAATATCGATCATGCAGCAATGCGATAGTCCATTCATTGTCAAGTGTTACGGAAGTTTGTTTGATAGTCAAGATTTGTGGATTTGCATGGAGTACTGTGGTGCGGGTTCGATTGCTGATATCATGAGATTGCGGGGCAAGGCACTTGAAGAACGAGAAATTGCCACTGTGCTCCAGTATAGTCTTCGTGGCTTGGATTATCTACACCAGGTGAGTCCCTCTTCTTTTGATTTTCTGCTTTTACGTGAACTTATACCCGTATAAGTGTATACGTGTATACACTTACATAGTCCGCTACGCACATAGTCCTCATTTACGTAGTACTTTATGCTTTGCGTGTATACCACCTTGATAAGTGCGACGAGGATGCGAACAGCCAAATACACTCACTTGCATACCAATTTGGTTTTTACGGTAGACTCATTTGGAACCTAGCTGAATCTCTCGTTCATGGTGTTCTTTCCAGCAACTGTATAAATAGTGCATTTCGTCTATACACTGTATCGCAATATCTCGAATATCGTATCAACTGTAACATGAAGCGGCTTGGTGCAGTGCATTCAGTTACTTAAGGACATCTTATATTAGGAATTCAACTGGGTTCCAAGTGAGTGGGTGTGTTTCGCTAATTTGGTGCAATTTGAGTTCCAGTACACCATAAGGTTGACAGAAACTCGGGGACTGCGCCCACCTGATGAGCTCCAAGAAGGCCGAAGCTGGTCGTGGACTGTTGAAGAGTTTTCAGTGACCATGGGGCCAGATGGCTCAAGTGGTTAAAGCGCGAATTTACTGACCGGCAGGTCCGTGGTTCGAACCCGACCTCTGCCTCTGGACGTCCCCTGTCTAGGTTTAGGCTGGCAGTATTCCAGCTATCGTGCTTCCTCTTGGTGGCATGGCTGCAAGGCACCAGATGGTTGTTACAGCTGGAGGATTTCAGTGACCTTGTGAGTGGAGCGTTACGTCTGTGCGTGAAACCGTAGCCATTTCGTAGAAGTACGTAAAGATACACAAACCCACATTACATACTATGCCGCTCTAAGAGGGACTCTCTTCAGGATTGGCCTCGTGCCACCCCCTTGCCTGTCTGAAGTTGCTGAATGATGCGGTGTTGAGTCGATGTCACTGGCGTTCGTATCACCATTCTGTACTCTGAGTGGGCTTTTGTATTTGTGGGCACTTCGGTTGTCAGTTTACGTCATTTTCATCAGAAGGACAACTGAGGGCAAGTTAGGGGTTTCGTCACTCCTCACAACTTTGGGAGAAATTCGAGCACACTTGCATGGCCTATTAGGAATCGTGGAGTACCAGATAGAAACGCTGAAACTGGTTGAATTTGAAAAACAAAGCTTCAAAGTCCTCTTTGATTTTGGTTTCGATTTGACTCAAACCTCCAGGCATGCATTGTGCTAGAGTAAGTACTGGTGTGAATGCATGTGGGCCATCTGGCAATTTCACAGCCCACACGCTTCTTGTGGACCACATATTCGCTTTGCACCCTAAGGGTGCCAAGCTTAAGTTGATTTTGTTGTGAGCACGCCTACAGACTGTGCAGGTTCGTCGATGATGACTTCTATTCTGAGTTTCACAAAATAAAACGTTAAAGTTCACGGCGTAAAAGTTGAAGATCTCCCGTTAATCGATCCAAGCAACGAGAACTACATTGGTATTGCTACGACTTCGTTTCTCGTAGGGATTACCTCGTTTGGCATCCGTACTTTATATCTATTAATATGTTGTTCTTTATCAATTTTTCCGCAGATGCGCAAGATTCATCGTGACATCAAGGCTGGCAATATTTTACTACTCAACTCTGGTACAGCCAAGCTGGCTGATTTCGGTGTAGCTGGACAGCTGTCAGACACATTGGCAAAGCGCAATACTGTCATTGGAACCCCTTACTGGATGGCCCCTGAGGTAATTTGGTCTTCGCGTTTAGCGTTCCGGTGAATTTCTTCCACATTGCATTTTGATTTCGGGGGCGCTTGGAGTCTGTCAGGGACTTTCTTAGCTGCGCCTTCTTTAATGGTGCCACATACCATCAAATAAACCCACTTTTTTTGTCTCCACCATACTTCCCAACTAAGTATCTGCAGTTTGCACTGATCAGGTTTTTCAGTCATCTGTATCCGAAAAGTACACGAAGACACGAAATTCAGTACTTAAAGCATAACTACATTTGTCCCGAGCGGTACACAGGAAGAATTTGTTCTAGAGGAACAATAGAAATGCGATGCAATTAGTGCTATCACTTCTGGATATCCAGGTAAGATTATTTTGGTCGCGTGGGTGTGTGCCATGTGTGCCGGCCGGTCTTGGTTAAACTATTGGGCACCTGTGCATATTTGGTAATTAACAGCCGGTTTACCTGGATTTTCGATCGTCCATCTCAGTTGTTCATTCAACTGGCCCACCAGGTCGGGGTTGGAACATGTGTGGCGACCTGTTCTGTAAAAATGGTAATGCATTTCCCGCCAAACACCGCTACCTTGCGGTCAGGCCTCTGAACCAAAGGCTTTGGTCGAAGACTCTAATCGTCCTCCTGTCCAGTTCTCGGTCCCCTGGCAGTTTCCCAGCCGATGTACAACTATGATACTTGCAACAACAATAGTCTCATGCCACATCGGCCGTCGTGTCGAGTCATCAGCCGGGTTGCCCTACTTGCTGCATACAGCGGGGCGGGTAAGCGAAAACATGATACTGCGGATGCCTCCCCGCTTTCTCACCCACACACTTTTTCTTCCCCCTCCCTTCACTTCATCAATAACCGTCTCCTTTTAGGTTCCTATTTCGGGACTGCTGATTCTGTTCGTCCTGCATCGGTTTTGCAGACAACATCTGCGCGTCATCCGGCGTTGACATCCAAGCTAGTTCGAAGTCAGTCTTGAAGCATCGACACCCAGTCTGTCCGGCTGCTTTTAATGTTCGCATTCTGAAACATGCAGGACAACAGGCTGCTTTTGCTCTCACATCTTACTTGCTTGACACTGATGTGTGCTGTGTATAGAGATAAGAATTCAAAATGCGGACACAGTCGTTGAGCTAACCGCTCAATCATTCTCTACTAGCTTCCTGCTGCGTGCATCTGGCGATCCAAAGGCCGCTGCGGCAGGATGTTCAGGGGTTGGTATCGTTATAAGTCACCGGGCAGAAAGATCCTTGATTGCTTGGATCTTTGATAGTCGTCTCTGTGCAGTTCATTTGGCAACGTCTGTGAAAGAGCCTCACAAGCGGGAAGTTGATCACTGTTTGTCGTGTCAGCTTACGCTCCAACTGACTGTAGCTCTGACACCATCGAAGGCAGGTCTTATGGCCCTTTGAGTGTGCTGTTCGGCGATCTAGAAGCTCAGATATCATGGTGGTTGCCGGAGATCTGAATTTACAAGCGGACTGCTTGGGGTGGTCGATGGATTAGACTCGTTACGCACGGACATTGGCGAACGGTTGCTTCAGCTATGTGCTGACCGCAGGGTGTTTTTACGCAGTACTAACTTCGAAGATAGCGGAAGTCGTCTGTCCACATGAGTCCTCCAACAGCTAGGAACTCGAATTGATCATATCGCCATCGATTGCCGATGGCGCGCATCAATAAACAGTTGTTTTGGGACCATAGGCTCACCACAGGCTCGTATGGAGTCGTTTCTCCCTTCGTCTTCCAGGGCCGTCTAAGGTGCAGCAAGATCGCTTAGCAACCAAGAGACTGATAGATCCGGATGTTAGGTGAATTTTCCAGAATCGTCTTCTAGGTTCTCTTCCGGCTGCCCCATTACCACATGTGAATTCTCGCTGAAACGATATCGCCACTTCTTTGCACATTGCTCGGAGTCTCACCTGTGGCACGGCTCTACCAGGCCCACTCAAGCACTGGATCTCAGAGAGAACACTGATGGTGCCTGAATCTCGAAGAAACCTCCCCGCCGACTCCCAACATAATTTGGCCCGACAAATTATCAGATATCAACTGAAAGTGAGCGTGCGCGCCGACCGTGAAGCCTGGTGAATCGTAAGAGGCTGTGTAAATGGAAAAGGCGCAGAAAGCCCTTAATGTCCAAAGGTTATTTCAGTTGATCTTTCGGACCGGTCCCTAGGAAAGTCCGGGTGCTGTCGGTGCATCTCGCCTTCTAGGATGGGGACCGCGTGATCCCACTGCGCCTGGTTGGAGGCACTGTAAGACATGGCTGCTAGTCGATGCCAGTGGCATTCTCAGTTTCAATCCAGGTTGTCTGTATGAATGTCTGGATGTGTAAACACCTCGAAATGACCGTTGTGGACTAGGAGTAAATCCTTTCCTTTCTTTTCACAATAAGGCTTTCAACTAAACTGTGGTTGTACAGCAGCAAAGCTTCAGTGTTGAACACCGATGTTATGCTGACGATGATGATGATTCGTTTAACTAGGAGCTGCATACGTAGACAAAAACGCTGGGTGTTGCCGTTAGTTGATCCAATTCCGAAGAGTCCAGGTTTCCGAACCGTGACCAACTAGAGTTGATTTCAAATTGTCGTCATCCTTGGATTGATGCAGTTTGGCTCACGCATGATCATTGAAAGCAATATTCTGGGTGCTGCAAATTCAACTCCACGTTCCCGGCGACTTCTTTGAAACTGTTGTCCAGAAGGTGGCGCTTCCCTTTTTTTATCTTTGAAGATCTTTTCCTTTTCTGCCAATCTTGTCTTACCCAACGTGTCAGTGTTAATGTCGTACGGTTTGAGTTCCTTGGCGGTAAATGCTTTCGGTCGGTCAGTCTCATCGCTGTTCTCCTTATCTGGATTCCAAGCTTAAGCTGTCCTCAATCAAAATGCCTTCGTGATATAGTATACTATTTAAGGTTGCTGACAGCCCACGACCATTTGTGTCCTTAGCCGTAGTCCTCAAGTTTCCATCAATCTTGTTTTCTTGAACACTAAGTTGTATCCAACTGGCGAAGTAGTATCGATACGGACTACTTTAATGTTGATGGTAGACTGAACTGAATCTCTTTTTTGGTATTCATCAACTGGAGAATAACAAACAGTAGATTCAATCATATGTTGTAAATCGTATTAGTATATTGTGTATTGGTTTTTTGAGGTGTACATGGTGTCCGCCAACGGCGTCGATTTCGATGCCCTTGCTTATGTTAAATTCTGATGTATATTAGTCAGCACAGTCTTCGTGAGTAATTTACCAGTCATGGATCAGAAGAGGATACTTAGAGCCGTAGGCGGGAGGACACTCAAACTGAATGTACAAATTCTCGTTCGAGCGTTCAGCAAGTTACTTAGCAACCGGATGCTTAGGTTCGCACTTTGGCCACTCCCGATTATTGATTGTAGTTAGTGGTTCTTCACTTCAAATGAGCTGACCATCCTGCAGATGAGCCCCACTTAAAAAGTGATAATTGGCGAGGAAAGCTGTCATCACCTGTTTTAAATAAACTAGTTAACTTATTTTCGCTCGCCTCCAGCATTGTCCGTGTCGTTTTATTTGTTCAGGTCATCCAAGAGATCGGATACAACTACTCGGCCGATATTTGGTCTTTAGGTATTACGGCAATCGAAATGGCCGAAGGGAAGCCGCCGCTGGCGGATATTCATCCGATGCGTGCCTTGTTCATGATCCCCAGTCAACCACCTCCTACACTTCGAAAGCCTAGTTCTTGGTCCGCTGAGTTCCGCACTTTTGTCACCGCCTGCTTATCCAAAACGCCGGAATCGCGCCCTACTGCCGCCGCTTTACTACAGACCGAGTTTATACGTCATGCACAGTCTTGTTCCATCTTACTGTAAGTTGTCTTTGTTTCAGTGCTGGTAATTTCTCTCCGAATATGGACTCCTACTAGGACGATAATACATGGCTTTTCTAGTGTGGTTGACCATCATTTGATGACTCGCCTTTGACTTCACGTAAAATACAAGTCTCATGTAGGTAAAGGTGGATTTGACTTTACAGTGCTTTACCGATCTATCCCAAACCTTTGTGATAAAAAACTGATGGTTAGCCCCATATTTCTTCTCGTAAGACCAGTAGCCATGCTACCGCGTCCTGCTGACAGATGTTAAATTGAAAACTGAATTAGTGTTCAGAAATTTCTTAGAGAACCTTGTCCAACTTTTCGTGTGGCGAATAATCGGGTCACATTATTGGACGTTCCATTTGACCAGGAGTTTCGTAATATAGACCAGTTTGTATTGCACCAACGTCATGGGATTTTGCGACGCGCTAGTCGAGTGTGATTGAAGAGGTGTGTTTCAGACCAAATCGGTGTCGCTCTGTGGGACACTGACAAGTTTTCTTTCAACCCTTAGGCGAAAACAGGCGTAAGGTCTGCACTGGTAATTCCGAATTTTTCGCTCCATACGTTTTTTCAGCGTCGCTGAGATCTTTCCGGGAAGGAGTGTCTTCTGAGGGAGAAAAAACAGGGAGGCAGACATTTCTGGAGAAATGGTGATGCACAACTTTCGTTGTAATTTTCTGTTGTGATACAACTGCAAGATATACTTGTTCTTAGCACCATCCTAAACTACCCGTTAGCCTATTTAAGGGCACTCTGTGATAGCGTCGTCTGACCAACTTGTAGTCGAGTTAGGCACGTGCTGAATTGTTTGGGGGAACAGCAGTCCAGGTTGAGGTCGAAAACGGACTTATATGGCCTGAACACCTAGTGGGTTTGAGTACGTGGCATTCATTGGCTCCATGAAGGAGAGGATTAACGGTGTATTCATTCCCTACCGACGAGAAACGCCTGGATATTCGAAAGATGCGGAGCGCAGCCAACACTTGGAAACCTTCCAGGACGAAAAAATGATACGCTCAGAATTGTTGCAGTTGCAGGATTGCCCTTCGAATGAAAGGAATAGTGGCTGCGTTTAGTGAACTATGTTCATGTAGTACGGTCTACATGGGACAAGCGGTCATGATCGGTGAGCACAGAAAACTACCAAAACCACAAGATATAAATAGGACGAGTGACGGATAGTAGGCAATGTTGAGGCATGTGTTAGTCAGACTATCTCTAGAAAACGCAGGGAGGACTATGATTCACATCACAGCTACTGATAGCCAGGGTAGCGGAAAACACAAAACATCGCAATATGAGTAGAGTAGAGGGCATAGAGGCGGCGAGCGTATGGAAACTGGTTTTAAATAAGCCGAATGTTGAGCGGAATTCCGCAGCGATACCGCTTTACCGCTCGCGCTGCTACGATCAAGAAGCCGGTGAAAACTGGTCATCCCCTCTCCAGAGTGATCGTTATATGGAGCTCAGCAACAGCAGCTGGCTAGATTCGGAGATTCGGAGAAACTTCTAGCAAGTTCACGTCCAATGTCAAAGGGCTGTTTAAATTGCAATCGTGTAACGAGTTACCATTTACTGCATGCAAGGTATGGCTCAACATGAAGGAGGTGTCTATATATTGACATTCGACGCGACAGACCATATTTTCAATGAGCAAGTGAGGTACTCGTATTTTGGAGGAACGTCCGTCGTTCAGCCTTAAAGTAGCATGCTTGTACAATTACTCTCATTTGCACACGAATATGACTTTGATAGGGTATTCTACCGAATCCAGCTGAATCCCGGTCCGATTCATACTTCTAGCTGAAAAACGGTAGAAAATCACGGATTGACATGTTCACATGTACGATTTCCGCCCAATCGCTCTAACTAGATGGCTGCTTAACAGTTTCACTCATTTTAACTATCAGCTTTCAATCCTTTTCTTGGAGTAATCGTGCTTAACAAGTGTACTGTTTTTGACGTGGCAATTCGGACGTTGACGAATGTATGGTGTATTTCTTGCAGTCCTCTCATTGAAGAATCCAATGCAGCACGGGAAAAGCGACTTTCGGACTCTAAAGCCGCAATTCTGTCGGGCATTGCCCATGAAACAAAACAAGCGCATACGCCGGGTGAACAACGGACTTCGATGGAAGCGGCTGCTGCTGAAGGGATTGACGATGGCAACGGCACTATGGTACGACAGGATGTGTCGCTCCCCTCGGCACAGATGGAGTAAGTTTTCGTTGTTTCTCTTCAGTTCAGAAGGAATCGAATTTGTGTCACGATCATTGGTGGCTTTCATTACTAGTTTCCCTAATAAAATTATTTGGTAACCTTCCACTGAAGAAGAGCGCTTAAGTGGGGGGGGGGCTGCTGGACTTCCTGAAGAAAGAGGTAGAATTCCTCCGGGAAGTGTGTGATCTAGGACAAACTGTTCACTAGTCCGACGGTTTTTCACTTGGTATAAATGTACACCTCTTGTCGAATATTCTCAGCTTCCGATTGTTTGACCAAAGAAAACTGTTTGAGCTGCTCAGTGGCCTGAGCGGTGTCTGTTGGCCTCATTTATGCTCTCTCGCCTCTGTTTTTAATGTATCCGTCAGAATCTTCATCCTTATCCAACTGCAGCGAGGTGCTGACCTCGTGTGGCCTGGCAGCGGTGCATCGAAAGTCCGTTAATGATTGTACTGAAGCAGCTCGTTGCTTGAATACACTTACTAATAGGGTGTGGCCGGTACTGTAAGGCCAGGTTCGGGGACTCGTGGCGAAATATCGATGCACCGGGAGGGTGGGCAGCAGGGATAACGCATTCCCTACCTTGTATTCTATTTCAGAATATTCGGTCACCAGTACTTTCGTAGATTGGTGAGGTTGGCGGATAGAGCATGCCAGCAATGATGTAGTGCGCGATTAAGTGTGTGGTGGTGCGATTAAATTTTATCAGGTTATGGTGGCCTAGGCATGCACATCTGTCCAACAGGAAGAAGTTTTGCGGGAATTTTCTGAGGAACAGATCACGAAGTAGCCATGTTAAAGAAATTCTGTGGGATCTTCGTACCTTCCCTGCTGGGGATCGCGCGTTTCTTGAAGATGGTTATGTACCCTACTAGATAAGACACGTAACCGATCCCAGTAGGGAGCTCGCCGTCGCCTCCTGACCGGACTGCCAAATTAACCCGTTCTGTCACTCTCCACTGGTTTTATGTTGGGTAAGGTTCACAAAAGATGTGATATCAAACCAGCGATAGTGTTCTGATGTGCTTATTCCAATTTTTTAAAGTGCGAAGTGAGTTGATCTTTATCGTGATGGACAACCCGACATAAGTGCTCAACACTGATGCTTCGCTGCCGTACAACCATAATTTAGTTGAAAACTTTGTTGTGAAGAAAACAGTAAAAGTGGACAGGGAAGGGACTTATTGCTCTGCTGCGCTATGTCTCCATCAGCAAGTGATACGCCGTACTGAGAGGTGCCTGTGCAGTGTCCACAGATTCTTCTGTCAGGACGATTAACGAACAACGGTTTCTTGGCTCTTCAAATCAGGACCGAACGTGTGCCAACTGCTTTCGGGAAAGTTGGACTACCGGAGGGATGTCTTGGAATGGTGCTCACCTGAAGTATGGCTGTTAACGGTTACCAACTACAGTATTGTCGAAGAATAGTGGGTCTACAGGACTTTTCGCATATTTCTCTCTCTTTTTCTCTTCAATGGGAAGTGAATGATCGGTTTTAGTGACCTAGCATTTGATAATACTGGGCGATTGCTAAACGTTTGGATCAATTTCCCTACTTGAGACAGTAGGCTCGTCGCATGGTGGTGTGCCAGCATATTAGAGTGCTAAGGCCGCTCACTGAGACTGAGCAAACACAGGCAATTTATAGCTAATGCTGGACGTCAATTTTAACTGTCGTAAGTTTAGTTGCTGCCAGATTAGTTTGCGGCTCGTTTGAAGGTGTCATGTGTTATATGTGCCACTAGCTCACGGATGAAGGTAGGACACAGTTACTGGCACAAACCAGTGTGAATATCAAGTGCATCCTTGTGTTAATTAAAATAATAATTCCGCAGTTATCTTGAGTCACCCACACTGGGACCACTGAATTCGTGGTGGTGTCCGTGTGGTTTCAATACTGGCTTTGTAAGTAGTGCGTTCAGAATCTACTGGTTTAATGCTTACATCTCAATAAGAGAAGGATCACTCGCGTTTATTCCATGCGGGATTCACTAGCTACGGTGTGACCCCAAGACCCTGGCAACAGACTTGCGGATCTCGGTAGGGATTGCAGGGGATAAGTTTTTCTCCTCCTCTGTTCATGAACTATTCGACTAATTGTGGGGTCTATTTTTTCCTTCCAGTCACGGTTTCGATGGCAATCTTACCCTAGTGTCCTCGGACTCGGTTGAAGTTGTCAGAAGAACAGGTACGTCCGGAATGCAGCATTCTCGCCGAGTTCTTTCACATTCTGGCAACGAGGACGATCCAGCCACTATGGTAATCAAGCGAAGTGATGATGAGGCTGGTGGCGAGCCGCAAGACGAGGAGGAGGATGATAGTGGCTCGGTCATTGTGCATAACACCAATAATTCGATTGATATGGATGGGCGCGACAGTGAACGGCACAAAGCTTTCGAGATGTTGGATGCAGCTATGCGACCTACCACAACCGTTGAAGGAACATTAACGCGTAAAGCAAAGGCTGACGGCGTTCCCCGCGCTTCTGTATCCAAGTATGTTGTGTGCATGTTTGGGATTTATTCTGTGTTCATAAGGCAGTTCCGGAGTTGGCCACTTCTGGTGGAGGATCTGAGACAGGTCCGACCACCCAGAATTATAGCTGGAATCGGGTTTGGTCAGCGAACTCGCAGTGAGATGATGAGAAAAATAGTCTTTGGTGAGGCGGAAAGTACGTCAACAAAATGAGGAATATTGCCTAACAATAAATCAATCGAACCTATCTGAAACAGGAAGTACTTCATTGAAGGAACTATTACCCCTTGTTCTCGGTTTTCGGATACCGACACTGTAGTGAGTCCAACGCTAGCATATTGTTCGAACAGTGTCATTTCGATTCAAGCATGTTCGAAACCACTACGAACAATTTAGGTAACCACAGGGGTGTCCGAGATCATCGCATTAAAGTTGTTTCTACGAATTTGGTATGCCGTAATAAGGTTGGATGGATATTAACGATCAAAAACCTTTTGGTTATCACTGAGTATAATACAGAGCTGTCATCTGTGCTATTGTGATGACTTATCTGGCATCCGTTGTTTGTCCATTTGGACTTAATTTTCTATTGGACTTCTTCAGTTCAGTTAACCTTTCCTATAGAACCAGGAAACCGTATTTTTCTCCTTATTAATGATGTGAATTTCACTACTCCCGATTGAATCCTGTGGCCAACCGTATAAGGAATGAACTAACTGACTGAGCTATTAAGCATTATCGTTATTCTTCGACTACTTGTGGTTTCGTGCCACCCATTGTCAACCTCACGTCTACGCATTGGTTTCAGGTTGCTCCCCAACTCCTGACTTCGTGGGTGGACACACTGCTGGTATTTCTGCAAGTAGGGTAGAATTTTTCAAACTTCGATTTTGAGTAGCCCCATAGGCATTGGGGAGTCAACTTTGCCACCGTCAGCAATTTTTTGTTCTTTAAGCCGACGAAGACTCAGCAGAAGACAGTTTGTACACGTGCTCTCCCACTTCACCAGTGAAAACTGGAATCACGAGGTCAGGGTCGATCGGTCAGTGTTTTTCGCTCTGTTTGTCAACGGCTTCCATGATGATGCAGTCAGGAAAACAAATGCTGAGGTTGTGTATTAACGATTATTGGGTTCCCACCTATTTGTTCAACCGTTCAGGTGAGCTCGAGATATCTCAATGGTTAAAGCGCGGGTTCACTGCCCAGAATTCCGTGTTTCGAACTCAACCTCCTCACCTCGACTGGTCCCATTGCGCTTGGACATCCTGGTAAACCCAGTGCTTCTGGTGACATGGCAGCTAGGCACCGAAAGGTTGTAACAGCTGAACAGTTATTTCTCACCATTGTTTGGACGAAGCCTGGGCATGACAACTGGTATTTCTGATCAGATTTGTAGTGTCTCTACAGATTTTTTTGATTGCTATTTGGACGATTGTAAATGAAAATGGCCGAATCGTGTGTATTTACTACAAAATTCGATGTGGGTCTTTGCCACTCCCCGTTTGCAACGTAGGGATATATCTCACCAAAGGGTAATAGACTTAGCACTGAATCCTATTTTCTCAGAACAGTAAGTTAGCATTTTGTGTTTTCATCAGTCGTGGGCATGAACAAGACTAGTGCATAGCAACAGAGTGCACAGTGATAAACCAGCGGTAACTAGCTCCGGGATAGAGAAGACATCCGGGTTTGTGAAACCGGATGAAGGTTTCGGTGTTTTGGTCTTGACACCGATTGAGAAAAAAATAATTAAAGCAAATTCCAGCCCAAGTGTGACTGTAAAGCAAGTACCCGGATTCCTCCGGCTATAACTTCTCCGTGGAGCTCTAACAGGAGCGCAGTCACACTGACAAAAATAGACTGCATGACTGGTGTCGTCAATAGCAATATAGATATGGAATCAAACCTTCAATGTTGCTCAAGCAACTCATTCTCTTTTTACGGATCTGAAGTAGAGACTGTCATTAGCAGTCGTTAGCATTCATTGAAGCGATTCTGATGGAATCCAGACGGCCAGCCTTGTGTGCGCGCAATGTGTTGATTACCCATGTTTGATTGGGATTCGCCCACCCACCCGCTGAGCAATGTGCCGTTCTTTCCTGTCTGTTGTCATACCTTATTTGTGTTGCTACCCGGTGAGCAATGTGCCGTTCTTTGCTGTCTGTTGTCATACCTTATTTGTGTTGCCTCCACGGTTGACTAAAACCGTCTTGCTGTTTTGGCGAAGTTGATTAATCAGCCTCGTACAAACTCGTCCATAAACCGGATGTTGGATTCGCAACAACACAATAATGCTTTTTCTTGGTTTCTGATGAGCATTTACTTTGTTAAATAATGTTTTCAATGAGTATGTAATTGTTCGGTCTGGGAACTTGTTGGGAATTTTATTAAGCTCCATGCGCTTTCGCTGCTTTGGTGTTGTTTTCAAAATACTGTGTTAGCTGTAGCAGATGAAACCAAGGCGTTGACGATGTTCTATTGTTGTTTTCTTATATTTTGTTACGCAGCCTTCAAGACTTTCCGAACTACGGTGGCGCTGCTCCACCTGTCGTCAATGTTGCAGCTCGGCCTTCGGTTCCCCAGCGTCCTTTTGCTCCTTTTTCACGCGCCTTGCAGCATAACGGTTTGTTTCCTGGAGGGTTGGTGCATGAACCTGGTGCATTGAACCGTCTGTCCTATGCGGAACTTCAACGCTTATTGAATACGTTAACTGTGGACCTGGAAACTGAGCTTCGAAATCTTGCCATACGATACAGACACAAACGGCAACCTCTTTTGGATGCCATTGCCGAGAAGACGGCCCAGGCAACCGAAATGAAGCTGATGGAAGCCGGGCATCCGGGTTCTGCGTCTGGCTCTCTTCATTCTGGGGCTACCAGCAGTTAAGCAGATAAAATTCTAGTTCAATCACTGGTCCTTACTCTTGTCTCCCACAAACATATTGGCCTTATTGCATTTGACTTCGAATGATTTATGTGCCTACTTTGCTATTTATTGCATCTTTTAGAAATCATTCATGACTGCAATTCATCTGTCGTGAGATAGTTTTATCTTTTTTCACCTTCTCGCGGGTTTCAGATGAGTTTCACGGTAGTCAGAAAAGTCATAACAAATCTCGAAGTGGTGCACTGTACAGCAACTTATTTGACTCAGTTACAAACAAAATTGGAAGTGTGTATTTCGAAACAAATTTTTCACTTAATAATAACGTTTTTACTTGTATTATAAATTTACTATAGTAACTCTGGCGACTAATTCGTATAATTTGATAAATCGCCTTCATAGATGTTCTATACCGTCATTATGGACGAATGTTGGTCAGGGGCCAGCTGCGCACGGTATGTGATAATCTGTTTCAGTTCTGAGCGGCTTGGGTGTAATGTTGCGGTAAGAATTCGATACGAACCAGGGAAAGGTCGGTCTGGTAACTTTTCAGTAAGAGCCTCATTTCAGTCAGAGTTGTGACAGCAAAGGTTAGAAAAGTCGGCACGCAATGCTGTGGGTAAAAGAATCGTCACAATAATGGTGACATGTAGCCAAAACACGGGTTCCACTGGACGTAACGCATTAATCATGAGGTTGCAGAAAACTATTCGACAGTCCACGACCGCTTTTGCTCTTTTTGGGGGCGCAGTCCCAGAGTTCCCTTTAGTCTTTTGCTTTACTTGAAACCAAGTTAGACAGGATTCGAGAAATAGTCTCATTTGTACACGAATTTAGTTTTGACTGGAGACTCAACTGAATCCAGCTGAATCTCTCGTTTATGTTGGTTATACTGCTTTAGGGTGTCGTTCCGGGTTCGCTTCTACATTATTGTTTTTTTCTCACAACCTTGGTGACGAACTCTGCCTTCCCTGTTTTCGACAAAATCAATCACTTGAACGTACGTGACTGAATAACCCACTTTAACTGGCGTTGCGGTCGTATGGATCACACGGGTTAGGTGTGTCTATATCTGGTTCGTTCGCAACGGTTTTGAGTTCAACTGTCGAAGCTTTGTTACTTACTTGCATCAAGACTTTTGAGGCTAGATGCAGGTTGGTAGAATGCCATCTTGTCCTCCCGGTCTAATCCTGAAAACAATTAGAATGTTCGAGATGTCGTAAATTCACATTGTCACAGGGACTCAGCTTCCGAACAGCTGTCCGTCATATGTTACATCCCCTGTCTCTGGTGTTCACTCTCACATGTAAGCATGGTGTACACCTCAAGCACCACTTCGTTGTGGATCCCTTATGTAGGTACGCCTCTGCCCTGGGCTTATTGAAACAATAGGTCGTATTTTTCATGCGGTCAACGTACGCGAAATGCGTGCTTGTTTTTGCTCTTTTCTGTTATTCAAGTTTCTAAAAAGAAATAACCGTCTCAAGTTATTCATCCTGTTGGCTCTCTTCCAGCCTGGGTTGTTCACTTTCACGTGCGTTACCTCAGCCAAATACAATAGACTTCGGTTATAAGGGTATCCTCACTTTTGTGGGCTTTCAGAATTTCACTGCATTTCTCACATTTCACATTTCTCACTGCAAAACCTCTAGGTCCTGACTCTTGCTATGCGGTAACCGTTCGCCAAACACCCAATCTAGGATACCCACATAGCGTCAGATTTGTCCGGCTGTCATCCTGAAACTTCGGTGATCCTGCATTTGAACAAAATTTATGGCATTGTTGTTGCTTCAGTGACGCATGCCTGTTTCGTTGGTCATGAGAAAATAGCGTTCGGCGCAATGATACACTACGCGCCCACTGGAATTCGAAGGGTGTCGGTCCATTCTGCAGCAATGCCGTTAAGTATTTTCCAGTGAATATGACGCCGCGCAAGCGCTGGCAGTGGCATGGTTTCCAAACGATCACACGGAAGGCGTGTTTTACGTTGTGCAATAAGCCACCGCGTTTCCTCTCGATTTCTTAAAATTGAGCAGGACATTCTCATATTCCTCGTAGCTGCGCAGCCATACCTAGTATGAGCGAGTGAGAGAATCGGCTAATATGCTTCTTTAGAAGCAACATTCCCTTTCTAATTGGTTGTAAGGATTGACTCTGTGTCCGTAACTACGCAGAGGCGAGCAGCTGCTCAATTCACTAGGTAACTATAGGTTTTTACAGTTAAGTTCATCCCTTTGGATTTCAGAGTATGGACTTGTTGGCAGTGAATGTTTGGTGCTATCTTGAGTTCTCGATTACATTCGCGTTCTGCCTAGAACGGATCAGGCCGTAAAACAGTTTGAACCGTACGTTGTAACCAGGTCACGCACCGTGGCACACAAATTGAGAGAAACTACTGAATGTCCAGTTACTTTACTGGTTATTCTCGAGTACTGTGTTTTGGTCCACCGATGACGACCTACAGTTGTGCACTCCTCTGCTAAGCAATCTCGGAATCGACCGTCGTAGACGTGTGTTTGATCCAGACACAAAGAGGTCGGGCGCTGTCGGCTCAGAAAAAGGGAAATGAACATGAGATGCGCAGAGTTAAGTAAAATAACTACAGAGGAATAGTGGTAAGGTACTACAGTAAGAGTTAAAAACTGCAACTTCAGCGTAAATGGTTGACTGGAAAGCATGCATCATCGTCAAGGCTTACTATGGCGGCAGAACATAGGATGAAGCAGTGGGCTTAAGAGCTATCAAGGGTATAGACACAGACAACGATAATGGAGGCCAGGAAGCAGGAACAGTCAAAGGCTACTTAACGTGTCTGAGGTAAACCCTTGTTATGGTTTTGCACATAGGAGATTTTCCTGAGTTCAGTATTCGACTAACTGCTGGTGCTCCGGCTGCACTTAGTAACGAAGAACGAGATGTGGTCTCATTTAATTGCGCCCGAAGTCTGGTTGGAGACACTGATGGGAATTCTCCTCTGGGGAAACTCCTGGGTTGCCTTTCCAAAGGAGTGCACAGGTTTGTCAGAAAAGTATGCCTTATGTATATCCAAAACACTTTAGCTAACGTTCGAATCCTATGACAATCCTAGATACTCATTTCGTGTTAACTGATAGTGTACCAGCTGCACATCCGTCTGGCACTTGCATGTTCGTATATGTTCAGGTCCTGGTCCCTGGTCATCTTGCAACTCCATCTTCGCAATGGTTTGCGACGGGGATACCTTCCCAGACGTTGACGGTGCGCTTAAAAGCGCTGCTGATGAGCTTCAACAAGAATGAAATCTGAACCCGTAATAATACTTTGGGGTTTACCACCAAGGATAATCACTTTTAGGGAAAGAGTAGGGCTATTACACCTGATGTCTCGTGAATAGGCAAACATTATCTCTTAACGGAGCACACTGGTCCAAACGTTTAAAATGTCCGACAGCTTACCTTCCTGGGATCCATCATGTAGACGCATTCCTCGAGTGTCCGTCAGCCCTATGTTCCGTTTGGACACCAAGTTGTACGCAATGCGTGCAATACGTTAACTTGCAGATTGAATTGGTGTTCATGGAAGATTCGCCTGCCGTGATTAAGAGTCTTCATCGACCTTCTGCTTCAGGGATGTATGCTGCGATTTCCAAAATATCGTACTAACAGAAACACGAAGCCATCTTTGTGCAACAAATTCACTTGAAGAAAATCATCGAGGGAGACCCACCTGAGATTAAGTCAAGTCTCCCGTTAAAACCTAACGGCTTTGCAAAATGAGTTCCTTTCACTGGTGGCGTGAAAGTTGGGTTCAAACGGAATTTAAATTTAGCGGGAACTCGGGACTTGTGCCTAGATGTCACAACCCGGGCAAGTGGGGTGTGTTTTGTTGGGGAGTTTTCAGGAAACCTGTGAGTAGTGTTCTTTCAAGAGTATATACTGTGCTATATCGATTACTGTACCAAGTGAAACTTGCAACACACAAGAGATTCAGTTCGACCTCCCGTCAACTTCAGTTTAATTCGTAAATGCGTGTATTTCGTCAAATGACTGTTGTTCTACAGAACTGTTCAGTTTCAGGCATGCAGTCTTTCTCGTAATTGGGGCGTGGGCAGCAAATGGTCCTAGAGAGAGGTTCTCCTATTTTACTCCTCGGAGGTCCAATTCCTCTTTGGAGTTCGGGGAGATCAGATCTCCTGGCTTGACTCAACGGTCGGTAACAGCCGAATAACAAATTTTCGAGTGCAAGAAGTCAAATCCACATAATCGGGTACAAGGATTCGTCGGGGACTTTCCCGTTTAAGTGGGAAATAATTTAAAGGCCAATGTAAAACATCTCATGCAGCTTCATCGTTTCTATTTGCCTATGAGGGCTGAGTCATACCGAAGTTTCGGGGAAAGGAAATCGCGCACCAAGTGATTTCGCTTCGATTCCATTCCTGCCTACATTGTTGGCAGAGGAATGGAAGCCGCCAGTCGCTGCTTAATTGGAACTACTGTGTTGCCCTAAAGTTGTTGATGTCACTTTTGGAATAGCAAAGCACAATTACGGAGACACTTAAAATGTATGTGTCGGTGTGAAAATGCTTAGTGGCTTTCAGTGTTTCCTTCGAGGTATTTACGACGCATCTTTGAGTTAGAACGTCTCTGTCAGGAAGCTTCCAGGCACGATAAGTATATGTGCAGAGAACTACGCTTCCCCAAGGTCAGCACATGTTCCGAATAGCTGGTGCGTTGGCGGAGCTTACCAAACATGGCTTAGCAGCATTCGACCAGCGGAGTGAGTGTGAAGTTGTTCCCTATAGGAATTTCGCCATTGGCTGGAGAGAACGAACAAGTGAATGACCATAATTGACCGTTTAGCTATCCCATGTATATTTGTCCTGATAATGCGGCCGTGTCTTCTGGGTTCTTTGTCTTCTTATCGCGTAGTCTGGCAGGCTCACCACATGCGTAATCGATAGACGACCACCCACGATACAACGGTCTCGGATGAGATGCTTATTTCTAAATTTGTGCTCAAGTAGTGCTGTGCGCGGTAACGCTTTAGGACCACAGTCGGAAATTGTGTACAAACTTGCAACCTTCTTTTCCACCCCGAGAAACTTATTTCTTATTCAATCATGGTCGACTGCTAGTATACTATAGTATATTAGTATAGTATATATAATATATATATATATATATATATATATATATATATATATATATATATATATATATATATATATATATATATATATATATATACGTATTATAGTGTAGACTACATAAACGTAAAATACGCTACAAATGTGCACGGAGCCTGCAAATCGTCATGTGCAAATTTATTATGCACTCATCTGGTGCTACCTAAAATGACCTCTTAGAAATAGTACAGTACTGTTTATTACCAGAATGTACTGTTCACCCTGGTTAATGTGCATGTTGATAAGTTTTGAGTGCAGCTTCCGTTTCACACACTAAACATGAAGTTTTCTAATTCAGTCGTGTATAGGGTAACTGGTCTCTGGCACAATACAGCCTTGTCTTGGGAACATTTTTGGAGGAAACCGATATATCTGCTCACCTGGCCTCTTCTATCTGGAGTAGAATGGATGGTTGGAGTATATTCTCAGTTGGATCCGGATGTTTAAAACGGTTTTGATTGTTTGATGCATAGATTTCTCTCTTGCAGGTTGTTCTCTACTTTTTTCAACTTCAGGTCTCTCGAAAACACAATAAGCCGTCCTGGGAGTGTATATTGAAACCACTCTTAAATTGTCTCATCGCTAGTTTAACATCTGTCGAGAAGAAATTGAGCTGTCCTGCGGAATGAAAAATGCAGAATCTGAGCTGTTCGCTGTCTTGTCTCAGTGGACACTCCGCAGAAACATATGCACGTGTCTTTCGTTCACACTCGGCTCGTCATTTTCAAGTTGACTGGTGTGTGTCAAGTTAGCTGAAGGCTAACTGTACTGTCTCTAGTGTGTGATCAGAGCTCCGGTACGAATGAGATAGATGGTCGATGAACGTTTGCGAATTTCGAGGCCCTAAAGTAAGAGAAGTACTCGACAAATACTCTCATTGGAATACCGATATAGTCAGTTTACGGGAGACCCAAATGGATCCAGCTAGATCGCGTTCACGATGTTCCGTTCAACATCCAATTGAGTCGGACAGCCTTTGTGTGCTGACGCAATTATTCTGGAGAGTCCACACTGAAGAGGAGAAGCACCGGACCAATTAGAACAAATGTGCCAAGACAAGATGAAGACTTTAAACGAGTGATATGGATGCACTTTGCAAATCCCGCAGCTATTGACCAATAGTCTTTCCTATCTTTGACTGAGGCATACTTGCGCGGGTTAGTGAATTTGTGCACCGTTCTTGACCGTCCAAGTTATGACGAGTGAGTGCTACCCAGATAAACTCGGAACCAATCACACTAGCGTGATAATCAACGGATAGCGTAACAGAAATCCGGAAAAATAAAACCTTTATTGTTTCTCCCGATCATTCAGAAAGCTGGGCCAATAGGCTGTAGATCCACAGGGGGAAGAAATCGAGGTCGCCCGAACAACTATAAAATCCTCAGTAGTGTGGGCAAGATGATACTAGGAGTTATACTATGAAGTTGCCGAAGCCAGCGACTCAATAGAACAGTCAAGCCTCCGCATTGACCAGTATAATACAAATCGCTATTTGCTGCAAGGTGGCTACTGCGCGACGAAGGTCTTGCACTTTGGGTGGTTCTTGCCGAACATTTATGTCACCCAAATTTGATGAAATCCACTGAAGACTTATGTAATGAAGTAAAAGCAATTTCGGATGGTGACTGGGTGAAACTTGGCTCTCCTTCCACACGTCATTTTTGAATTCGCGATCGCTAAAACCAGCTGAAATATTCGTGAGCATAGTCCGCTCATCAAGCAGTAACCATTTCACCAAATACTTCAGCTACATCTGTTAATTGTGTTGTACATCATGCTTGTGTGTGTTGGCTATTAGCGAAAGCAAAGCGATCCTTTGGCGAAATTTCGAGGGATTAAGTAGGCCTGTCAGAGTTCTCTAGGAATATGAAGCTGCTAACTGTACGTAGTCAGTTCCGTCTAAATCAAGTTACACCAGACCATCACTAGCCACAGTACGCCCTGCGTTTTTCATCTAGGCTGGGATGTTAAATTTACAGGTTAGTGGTCCATCCGAAACAAGTGTCAACTCTCTTGGCCTGCGAGTGACACGCTCAACACATTCCGACCGCCAATGCACGAAACGAATTGATTAATACCAATAGTTTTCCATAAGTGGGTACCTTGGGTTCTTTACATGAGTGACGCAGGCCACCGTATACCCTTCACACACCATGGGATTCCTCTATTTCATTGTCCCAACGTAGTTTATCACATATCGAGTAAGGGAGTTTGATTGGCTGGAAATTCCGTCCAATGCGTCGTACTCAGTACTATCTATCTTGTACCGGTCTTCATCAATGTAGCGCGCTGCAACTGGTAAATTCGGGGACGGATCAACAATGTTTCATTTCCACGACAACACTTGCTTCCCTAGTTCGTCGCTTATCGCGGATAACACGCTCACGCTGAGCACTGGTGTTTCTTTCTCACATCTCAAACAGCAGTACTGTAAATAGAGTTTATTTGAATACCGTGACTGCAGAAAACGTTTTTTCATCAACTAAACAGACGGACCAAACCACAGACAACGCATATGTTTAAAGCCGCGCACACTGTAAATTTGAAAAACCAAGCGAATACTGGCCACAGATCGCCATTTATCAGCTGTTAACAAAAGAGCTGTACGCCACCTTCCTGCGCATATCTGTGGTTTCGCTGCGGAAAGCGGTATGGCAGATAATGTACACGAACCACAGTCCAATTCTAAGTGGGACTATCAAGAAAGGTCTTGACTTTGGTTTGTGAAGGCTAGCACGCCTTTGTTATCCGCACGACGATTCTCGATGTACTATATCCACCAAAGGACTTAGGGTGAATGGAAACTTTAGCCATCCAGTCATACATGGTTGGTCTTATTTTTCTGTATGTAAGACCACGTTTTATAGGTCCATCATTCTTTACTTCTCTTCTGACTCATCCGGTTTATAGCATTAAAACCTGTGCTAGGCCTTCGGGTGTGACCGAAGAGAACTGGCTTAAGTATTCATTTGAATGCTTCACACGTGATTTCGTGATCTTCCAAAGACAAGTGCTTGCTAACCTGTTTCTCCAGGGGATCGATCTCAGGTGAAGTACACAATACTGAAGTGCACAATAAAGTCTCAAGTACAAATTCAATCGAAGCACTTACGGAAGTACTTAAACATAATTCATCGAGAACTTTGACGAAAATAGACCAAGTTTTCGGGAACCAGATCATTAATTGAGATGAGCAACAGTTCAACAATCTCCCTTGAATGAGAGAGAATCCCACTTCAGGACAGTGACTGAAAAGTTTGTATTGAGACAGTACTTTCTGTTTGTCGATTCCCCGCAGCTTTCGGTGTGTCACAAGCGCAGAGAAGCACGTGTGCACTGGGCAGAAAAAATCGGGGAAAATGGCACTAATAACCTACAAAGAATGGGAGAACTGGATAAAGAAGACGGTTTTGAACACCACAAAAGGCCGTAAATGATGTGGAATTTTGAACAACGTGATTTGTAAGTAGGGTCTGGTGTAGAAGGCGACGAGACCAACCACATGTTTATTTGCAGAGTGACGGTACTAAAACACTGATGCTGTTCAAAATGTAAGTGCAATCCAGGACAGGAAACGAAACAGTCTTGCTGTGGCGATAGATTGAAGAAGCGACTGAGTGTAATACTCAATCAGAAGCATCCAGGCCAATGGCGAAATCCTTCCCTAATATGACTTGTTGGTTGCTTTATGTCCATCCAGCCTTCAGTCTTAGCAGACTGCATTCGTCCTACGAAGTTGCTTGAAAAGTGAAGACAATAATTTATCAACCCCCAAAAGGCAACACAAAACGAAACAGGAATTTGGGCCACTGGTCAAACATCCTCAATGTACTTCGAAAGATTTCAGTCATGACGAATAAAAACTCAATGGATTTGTGAATAATAAAGATGGCTGAAGGGCGTCCGGCGCCGAGTTGGTCCGGATCTATTCAACTAGCTTGTGAAGAGGCGGGTTAAATAGAGGGGTCGCCAGGTGTTCATCTGTGAGGAGCGTACGTTGTAACACTAACTTAGATCCGTTTGCTGGTACACGATACATGATTTTAAAAGCAGTCTTTGTTCCGAGCAGTTTATTGGTAAAAGCCCTTGAGTAGCATTCAATATTTCCCGCTCTATTGGTAGTGAAAAGGTTTTCTTTGATTGTGTTTTGAGTTCCTTGTCGTACGACGCATGTAGTCTGTGGAACCATTGCAAACTTAAGAACAAATTTCCACAAATGAGTTGTGGGCTGGTGCCTTGTCTTTGAGTTTAAAGCCCGGAAATATGGAATCACATACAAGTTTGCAGCAAAAGGGGTTTTGGTCAGAGTACCCGTGAGATGACCCGTTACGAATCTACAAGTATCTCCTCTGAACGGTATTCACAGAAACAATATGTGCTTAAATGCTAAGGGACCTTTCACTCTTGGTGATGAATGAGACACCTGTTTAGAACTGAATTTATCCGGAAAGCCACTTTCACATTGAATGTAAGTACTTGTCAGCAGTTTGTTCTCCAGTGCATATGGACAACTGATTCTCTGTGTTCGAGGAGCCAGGGATTTCAAGAATACTAAATGTTCCATTAAAAGGGGCAAAAATATCGAACCAGCTAGAATCACTGTCACCCAATAACGTAACTGCTGAGTCGTCTATTGTATTTTCTAGCCCGAAGTAACCCAAGGTGTTAGGTTGTACAGCTTGGTATAAAAAGACCACCAATGGCATACAAAGCTTTGAAATGAAATAACAGTACCATGAGCACATGCCTGAAGGGTCATTTCAAGCACAACAGCACCGAGGTGAAGCATGAACATGAGTGTCACTGTGCTATAGGTACATGAGTTTGGAAACAGATCGATGTCTAGAAAAAAAGCCAAACATACTTTCATTCTTACTCATGTGTTCTCGGATAATATGCAAAACAACATTGGCCTACTTAACGACAGACGGAGCAAAATGGTGCTTCAACGGCAGAATGCACTTAACTGTTGAACAGCAGGTATGAGATAAAATATCGCCGGACAAGCTGAAACCCTCCACTGGCAGAGCGCTGATGAAAGGTCTTTAGTTCATATGAATTGTACAGCTGCTGGAACTGGAAATTCAGTGAACCTCCATGTAATTGATAACATAGTTATGTTCTTCGACATATTGCGCAACACACAGGCTGCGTCGATGTTCCATTGTGAAGCTTTCTGCTAAAGTCCCTTTTGTTTTGGTGAAAGTAACGGGAAGCGACTGCTAAAAATCAACCGGGAGCCCACCACCGTTTCCGTCATTTTTCACGCTCCTCGGATAGGGGTAGTCCCTAGACTCCAATACATGTGATTTTTAGCATGAACAGCCAATTGGCTGAAGATTCGATTTGGACCTCATACGTGTGGTGAATTTGCTGGAACTGGAGACCCAGTGCACGCAGTTGTAGCCAGGAGCAAACAGGCTAAGTCTCCTACTCCGACAATTTCAATATGCGTATTAACGCAAAATCGAACTTTTAAATAGCTTACTGTCGAAGTCATGGTTGACTACTTCAGATCCCGGAGATCACGCTCATCTGAAAGATCAGAAGCAGCGAAACCCAGTAATGGACTTCAAACAATCATCTCATGCTACCCATTGCAAACCACAAGATTTAGTACCTTTAGGTGAACGATGGCAGTTACTGTTTACGGATAAAGTAACAGTGATTCAGAGTTCGATGTTGGTCGATCGGAACCAAGCTGTCCAGCTAAGTGCGGTCTGTCAGTTCCTTAGAAGATTTCTAACAGACGATTACCTGCTACTTTTTTCAACTGGGGTCTTGATTAGCGAGATTTGAATTCCTACTCAGTGATTGTAAAAACCACTAAAATGCCGAATAATTATAGGAAAGACGTCTACAGAAAACCCCGATAGTTACACGAGCCTAATGTGTTTCGTACAACCAAGCAAAACACACAGATATATCGAAAAGGTAACATGGAATTCTGATGTGTATATGCTAATCGCAAAAACTGGGACGGTTCCCTTGAGGACCTCAGTTCTATAAGGA
Organism: Clonorchis sinensis; assembly: GCA_003604175.2. Taxonomy (NCBI): domain Eukaryota; kingdom Metazoa; phylum Platyhelminthes; class Trematoda; order Opisthorchiida; family Opisthorchiidae; genus Clonorchis; species Clonorchis sinensis. The sequence goes on from CM030373.1 coordinate 14,144,571, forward strand.
TCTTATCGTACGGTCCAGCAGAACGACGGTGCGTATGAAGATTTGATAATTTTCATAAGATGACACAGCTGAGGACGAAGTTCTTGAAATAGTTATCTTATTGGTTCGAGACATCTAGAACCTGGCATACTGGAGGGGTGGTAATTCGGACGGACTTTGATGTGACAACATTTGAGTGTGGTTCATTTGAAATCTGAGAGAGTAACGAAATCTGTAGGGACAGTTCCTGAGAATAAGCTGCTTAGAAGCTGTTTGCCGGAGGTTGGATATGCGTCAACCTACCTCCCAATTAAATATCTTTCAATGGGGGCTTCGTCCTGTGAATGAAGCATCTTGCCTCAAAGTTACGGACCGCTCATTCGAAGGTGCCCGAGTCGAAAGCAACTATAGGCTTTCTGAGTGCGGTTTTTCTGTTGAATGTGGGTAAACTCACACGTCATATGTCGAAAAAGAGTACAACGCAGTTGTGTTAAGCGTATAGTACTGATGGATTTTGTTCATTCATGTTTTCAGAAGTGATGTAGCACAGGTCCTCTGAAGCACATTCATAGTTCGGCGGCAGAGGTCGATCAGAAGTGGATTTACTGTATCTTGTTCTCAAAGGATAACTTCGCTTGCAAGCTGCTCATCATATTTGTTTTAGGAGGTTTGTTGAAATTTATAGGCCCACCGCTGGCGTGGAGTTCAACAAAGTCGATTGAAACGTGTATATGAACATGAACGTAGTAGTCTAGGTTCGTTAAATGTGCTCTGCCGGAGATGACATTCAGTCCTCAAATACCTTTTTGAGAGGCCAGCGAAATCACTGCTAATGCGTTGTTACAAGAGTATGGATTCAATGAAGTGCTCGTGTTATGACACGACTGAGACAGTCCAAACCAGACTGATGTGGAGACAAGTGCAAACGTAGTCCATCCTGATGAATACTGCTACTTTTTAATAAAAACGTTCGTGTCGATCATGTGGGACCATACTGTTGAAAAGAAACAATAAATTTGGAGAAATTGTATTGATAGTTCAGAAGGCTGAAAGGGTGCAAATGAATGGCTCTGCGAATAGATTGGCAAACAGTGTTTGAAGAAAGCGGAGTAAATATCCGAAAGTTATCTCAGAGTTTGAGCACAGATGTCATGGGTTGATTTCATCGCGTTTATTAAAAACCAAATTATTCGCAATGTTGTTCGAGTTTTGCTTCCCGGCCAGTAATTCTACCAACTTTAAGGCGAATTCCATCGCAGTTCCTGGACCGCGACTTGTAATTAGCTGTCCATCCACCACGACGGATTTTTTAACATATGCATACCGTCGTCTCATTTCATTTTCGATGGAAGGATAGGATGTTAGTTTTGAATTCAGCAGCAGGTTAAAATGCTCAAGGACTGATGGAGCTAAACAAATAGCACCAATATACTTCCCGTCCCGCACAAAACTCTCAAGGATACGTCTCAAGCTCTCTGATTTTTTCATTGCATTAGTCCCGCCATGTCCTCCCGGCAGCACAATCAGATCGTAGTTGTTTGCTTCTTCCTCCTTTAGTTCTTCATCCGTGCGAACTGAAAGCCCATTCGCTCCCTCGACCATCGGGTCAGCGAAGCCTTCCAAACGGACCAAAGTTGGTTGTAAGTTAGCTGACTTCAATACACGAAAGACCGTCACAGCCTCAATTTCCTCAAATCCGGGCGCAATCACAATAAGCGCCTTTTTCGCAACTACCACTTCCGATACAAGAATGAGGACCGTTGCAGCGGAAAACAGGTTCATTAATGAACTTGGCACTTTGGATACTATATAAAATGAACGAAAGAAGGTGGTGTTAGACAGTATCCCGTGTAGAGAGATGAAAAAAGTCCGTAACCAGCCCCCTAAAAACTTGTCCATAAACTGGATGCACACTACACTATCCAGAAGTGCTAGTCACAAGAAGGATAAGGTAAGGGCAATCCTATAAATATGAACTTCCTTCAAAGACTTTGCAGTGAAACGGATAAAGTCAAGCCAGTTTCTGCTATCGGCTTTGAAACTTTTGTGAATTGAGCCGATTGTTTTGCTGTTGTTGTTATTCTGCCTACGTTACATTCAAATGAAAATTTAAATTCAACTTTACCACTTAAGTTATCTTATGGTTGTACTATCGAGTTTCTAAATGAATTGCCTATAATGATGTAACGGATCGCGGCACCTCAAATAGGGCTTGGGAAAAACCAGCGCATATACTGTTGCAAAATGTCGTCTATCAACAGCCTATCAGACTGAGCTTTGATTATGCTCATCCGCGTCTGCATCTTTCTATCAAGTCAACAACTACAGCCAGAGTACGGTGATACCGAATGCCTTGGAAGCTACGCAGATTTTCTCGCATCCAAACTGGTGAATTCGGTGAAATTTGATTTCTATACTTGTTGAATCTGTAGCACAAAAGAGGGTGCGCACCGCTTCGTTTGGGACAAAATCACACCAGGAAACAACGAGTATTCTTTGTAGGCATAAGTGATAGAAAACCATTCACGTTCAACGACCTATAAAAAGCCAGATCTCAACCGTAGCAAGGCTTGGTGCATTGTGGTCAAAATGATTGGTTTCGGTGTATTCCTGGATTTCGGTGTAGAAAGATCACTGCTGCTAATCCGCCTTTTGAAGAGATAGAGAATGAGTGAGTTATGGGCGAACTACTAGTCAATTCGGATGACATCGTGTTGCTGTTTACCCATCTTTAGAGTAGGGAATGCCACAATGTGACTGCTCCCTTTTTTGTAAATTCCTGTAGCAACGATGTAAACTGAATGGACCAGCTTTCTTTGGCAATAAAAACGAAGACCCATTTGAACCATACTGAGTTAATTTGGAATGATCGTCATTTGAAATCCTTCTATTCATTTATAAACAAAAATAGTGAAACACGGAATTCGGTCTCCATGAAGCAACCTTAAGTTCCCTAGAATACCCATTTCTGTAGTGAGAGCAAGCTATATACTCATACATACTATCCGCCCAGACCTAACATTCTCATACAGTAAACACGATCTCAGAGTGTAGGTGGTGCCCTGATGACTTTACACTAACTCGCAAACACCCTACGGTGACTATGCCGATAGACACGTTTGGAAGTAGGTTTTATCTGGAAAGCACAACCGTAACTATTCACGGTGGCCAGACGAAACTATGTTGTGGTTGCGTACGCCAAGTCATTTTTTCACCAAAACAAAATCAGATGTATAGACTGACACACTTGCACTGGCAATCGCGTTGCTATTTACGCTGATCAGAATGTCTGATAACCAAAACAAATGTTACCTATAGACGACAATCCGAAAGATGTATTTTACTATGAAGTGCTAATAATTCCTGACTTCTGTTTATATTTCGGATGTCAAATTGGACACGATCCCGGAAAATTCGAATGGTGTGCACAGCCCCAAAAGTGTGAAACATCGATTCCCGGAGTATATCGAGTATTTCATGGTTCCAAAATGAAGATATCCATTGCCATTCAAAGTTTGACGTATTCTAGAAAATTAATGGCATGATCTGTTTCACACTATCAGGCTATAGGCTCCGGGTCAGAAAAAAATTTCATAGAATTAGCACAGTAAACTACTGAAGTGGTGTCCAGAGTCATCCTCATTTTTTTCAACCCACATTGCTTCACTTTTTGTCGAGTCTCATTACCCCTATATTCATATGGAAGGCCGAGCTGTAGGTAAAACCCAGGATAATCGAGCCACATGGCAGTAGACTGTCCCCACTGCCGTTCGGCGAACTCCCACCATCCATGCCTCTGATTTGGGTTGCCAAATTATCCGCGTGCAATAGGCGTTATCTTGAATGTATTTTCTACGCATTGTAAAATATGGCGCTCAGTATTCGCACAATGGACTTGAATTTTTGAAAGCTACGACGTGTCCCTGATGGACATAAGCATACAGGCAACTGAGTTCGTCGTATTAGTCCAAACTTTTGAACCCAAGCTAGGCATCCCGGGGTCTCAGTGATGCTGGGACAGTATTCCACCGGACGTTTTCTGCCAGAGGTATGTTTGCTTCAGTGGACGATGAAATTTGGTGACTTTCAAAACTATGGACGTAGGTTAGGATGGTTTTTGGTTTGAGCATGTACGTAACAAAATGCAGCATTTCGGCGCAAAAGGTTTTATTCCACCCGCAAAGGTTTTGCAGCTAAGTTCATTGTGCAGCTATTGGGCACCGTAAAATATGGTATCCTATTGCCTCCAATCACATTTCTTTAAGTACCATTTTGTATGCGATCTCAGTGGGCTGCAAATCGCTTACTCTAAGACTTCACTTTGTCGATTGACTTTCTGCGACCTTTCCTTTGCAAAACAAGCTGAATAGTGGCATTAGCTAGCCACGTATGTATGCTTCGATTGCGTGTTATGGAGAGTCCGGGTCGCTGAACTACTGTCTGTGTGCACTGTGGGCTTCAATCGTCTAATTGTCCCTATATGATCTGACAACTACGGCATCAGCGTGGCATATTGATGGGACCACAACTCCAAGTTTAGCCTCAGGGCTTTATTCCCTCGGGTTCACACGGAGCGAGGTGTGTTTACTGCGGATTAGTGCCGCATGTAGCATGGAGGTAATACTGTGCTGTTCAATATGGAAGACGAATCCAGAGACGGATATGGGCACACTAGATGATCGTCCGAGCAATGCCATAGACGCAACTCGAGTGTCTGAAAATCCTGTCTACCGTTGGTGTTCAACTGAGTCGACCACATTCCGGTGTTGTACATCCGACTCCAGCAGCTTATGGTTTGAATTTTGCAGCCAACTGTTTGCCGGCGCCTGGCTGTTCATTTTGTTTTAAAATGTTCACAAAAACAGGGTAATCGTAAATGAATTCCCATGCAAACGATTAGCCGGAATTCACTCTCCTTTCCTCTCTTTCAATTCTAATATCGTCCCGATCGTTCCATTTGTTAACACAAGCCACCTGAGAATCTATATTAAAGACATGGTCAGTCCTCAAGACTAGCCACACAGCTTGTTCTCACTGGAGATCACCATGCTCGGATGGAAGCAGGCACGTTTAACTAGCCGTTTAACTGAGGCTTACGAGTGCACCACAGAGCCATTTTCCGATATTATTTGTTGGAAATTGGGGTTCGACACCGTGTAGTGTAATTAAGGACGATACAATGTTCGGCAATAAAACATGAGACTTACAGTAATGTAATTCAACAGGAGGCTCGCCACTGAACGATAGATACTCCGCTTATTTTCACATAATCCGAAAGCTTTTGTTCGATCATACCAATGCGGAATAGCAAGATCCAAGAAAGCGCCCCTACTTCGGGAGATTCCTTTTAAACGACTTCTACTATACTGAAAGGTTGCCGAACCGAAACCTAAGCCTGCCACATTAGTGAAGGTACAGAACTTTGATTAGGTGGCGTGCAAAGGTCTGACCTATTTGTTTTTGAGGTGTGCATGGGGAATTTCGACCCAAGTTTTAGGAGGAAAACTACAATGACATCTATTTGGGAATTGCTGCATTATTCCATATAGATATGCCAGTTGCATTCATATTAGGAAAATTCGTAAAATATTCCTAATGGGTGGTCTTCTTCAAAATATTGAGAATCCCATGAAAAACACATACCACAGGTTTATCAAGCGTCGGACGGCTACTTCTTTCCTTGCACTCCTCCGTCGAGGAATCTTCATCAAAAGAATAAGGAATGCTACATTTGCAGGCAGCCTGTGCTGTATTTGTTCCTTGTGGATCGGACGCAAGAAATGGCACTAAACCCTTGCATTATACGTAGTTTTAATTTGGAAGCATCGCTTTTATCACCTGATGCACCCATTTGCCAGAGGTGTGGGGGAATACATATACAAAATGCATCGATCCTGACGAGGAAGACCCGGGTGCCAAAACACCCTAAGCATGACAGCCTCATTACTCGATGTCTTTTCCACTAAAATACTACAGAGAGCAGTTTTTCTCGGCACAAAATGTACGTTTCATTTAGGTACTATACTATTTGTAATGAATGAATGAAATACCGAAATTCCCCACGTGTGTAAGAGCAACTTTCCGGCTAACCATCAACCCGATTTCTGTTCTACTGAGAACGAAGAAAAACCGGTGAAATGTGTGGAATGACAGATTCATGATAATTATTGAAATTGCGTGCAAAATAGCGCTCACCAGTATTGAAGCGACCGGACTGAGAGCTCTGATGTTGAGCGGCTAGTCAAAAGCAGGCAACCCGATGCGATTGGTGGGTCATTGGCTAGAACCTTGAGAATCTATTGGACGGTGTGCTGCATTCACGCATCTAATCGAAACGGTTGCGTAGTCGAAATACATGCTGATTGGTTTGCTCGATTTTTTTCACACATTAATTTGTTGTGAGTAGGTGCTTCATGTTTGTGCACTCCAAAGAAACAATTACGCTCGTAAATTAATTGGTCTTGGTATGACAAGCGCATCTAAATCGATATTGTCTAGTTGACCTTCTTTCGTGTCATGCATTCAGGTTTTCAGTACACAGATTGAACTTCAGCTAGTTGCTTTTCATGGATTTCCGTTCTGAAAGGATGCTTGTTTGTCACACCCAATTCGTCTTCTAATGCAGCGAATTTAAGCCATAAAAAGTCGATCCCATTTGATCACGTTTAGGCCTGTGGACCTTTCTAGCAACTCACATGATCAGGGCAAATGTCAAGTTATTAAACAGCGCACGATGGTTTATGGGCAAATTTGGCTGCGTTACGGTGCACATTTGCGTGGAGGCTATTTTTCCGAGCTATAACTCTTAATCACCAGCAGCTAAGCGCGTAGCAGCTTGATCGATCAGAGGCCAAAAAACGCTGCACCACTTTCCCCACTGCCAGTTTATGTTTCAATGTTATCTTCCAGTAGATTTTGCCACTCCCTAGTCGCTAAAATTAACATCTTTCACGCCACTCTAATTCCTTAAACACTATAGCTGATATTTGTGTGCCAGTGCTGTCTTAGTCATAAATTCCTTCAAACTGTACGAGATGAAGATGCACGTACATATAATGAGGAAGCTGACGCATGGCTGTTCATCCTCCAAGTCTTTTGAACAGCAGCAACAAACATAATATCATATAACTTGGAGGTGAATGGAAATCGACCAACGCTTCCGAGTCGAGGAATTCATTCTTTGAGGACAGTTCGCGGAGAATGAGCAGGAAAATAATGCAGTGAGCTTCTGGCGCGATTCTCCCCATTCGGACTAAAACACGATAGTGGTTAACATCCAGGACTAAGCCTACCTGATGAACCCAAGAATGGGAAGCTGGTGGTGAGCTGTCAGAGTTTTGAGCAAACTCAAGTGAGTAGAACTGGACCTGGAAAGTGGTTACTAATTCCTCCCTTTGTCGGTCAGCATTTCCTGTCCTTTATCTACCGTCCGTTCAGGTATTTCTGACACTTGATAGCAACGTTCACGCCACTTGAATCCAATCTGTCGGTGGACCGCAAGAACCAAGGTAGAGACAACTCCCAACTTGCGTGCTCATGAACACGACAGCCGGACAGGTGTACACAAAGCAACAGTTGTCAACATGTGAGACGCGAATCCGCACGCATGCGCAAAGCCAGACGTATTTTTAACCATTTATTGAGGTTCCCGATACGCAAATTTGGGTGACGCGTAGGTTCGACAATCCCGAATATCAAAAGGAAGAATTGGGTTCGTAATCCTACGGTACTATTTACATAAGGGTAAGCAAATGTGTACAACAAACCTCAATTGTTCACGTTCGTAGCGTCAACAAGTTCATAGGTCTGTCACTGACCGGCACGGTGCAGTGTCAACGTCCGCACACCAAGCAACAGTGAGCGGAATGTTGACTCATTAGTATGGGTTGCGGTCGTCCCTTCTGACGACAATCCTGTTTTTCCCATTGGCTCCTTTTTACTGCTCACCGCGCGACAAAATTATTGGACTAAATATGTTTAGCCACATAAGCGACTGCCTGTCGGTGGAAGTAATCTATTTTTGGTCAGCATGATGTGAATAAACTTAGAAAACAAACCTAGAATTTTCTGTGTGTGAAATGGGCGTGACAAAAGTATTGAGTCACACCACCCCATCTTCCGAACGAGAACTTTACTCGTGCATTTGTTCAAACCTTCAGCAGTTTCTAAGGCGCAAGTTGGATTTTTTGCGTTTTCATCCATTACCGTTTCAAAGCAGCTTCCGTTTGAAATTTGGAGTGTTGGCATTTTGAGCCCGTCACACAGTTTCTTAGTAGGAGCGGGAACAGGACCATTTTTATACCCTCAGTCTCTATGAAGTAAGAGATTTGGTCTACCGTTGTGAGATATCATATCCAATGGCAATGAGCAGCATGGACATTTGTTAAAATATTTTGGTGTACGGATAGTAAAACAGTCGGTGCCCCTAATTCACCCCCTCGAAAGGGTGAGAAAAGTGCGAATTAAAATAGAATTTTTAAAGGATCGAGTATAATTTCATTGTGACCGCCAAACAAAAAAGCCACAAAACCTCAGCTGGGAGGAAAAAGGAAGTTAATCAATTTCATAAACACAATGATATAACAGTGTTAATCTTGTGGTGAGAGTTGCATTGCCTGTATCTAGCGACAGTGATGGGATGGGGTTCTCTGTTGATAGACTAGGAGCTCTGACAGATTCAACACCATCAGACTGTGTGAGGCCTAAATAAAGTTTGCGACGGAAAGCTGAGTAAAAGGCCATCTTACATTCAGTCTTCGTCGGCTGTGGTAAAACTGATCCTGAAGGCGCTAGGGCTGATCTGTTGGCAGGTTTACCCATTCAGCTGAGTCAATCAAACCAGGAGCATTCTTTCGGTGAACTGTAGCCGGTAGGATATCTTACGTTACAACGGGTATTACAGGCAGCCCAGTAGGTTGTCATTCCAGATTCTATCTCAGTTTACCAATAGTGATAACCTGGAAAACCTAACTCTTCTCCATCCACCTCGTTTGGAATCGTGGGTAGAAATACGACTAACCCTAGAATTTCGTTGCATTTTGTGTCCCCAGCATACGGCATCTACGCATCATGTATGACTAATTGGAATGTGACTGCGGTGTTCGGGCCTTTCAGTCAATGATTATTAGTCGAAGGGGGCACAATGGCGCGCCACGTTCGATTTGATTTTTCGCTCGTCCAAATCCACTACCGCGTTCTTTCGCTGTATTACCAATTCAATTAATTATCATGTGTCATTTGGTTTAAAAGTTTTACACATAAGTGTAAGTTATTTATTGGAAAAGTCTTTGTGAGGCCGATTTATTTGTTGCTGTGAACGCAACTATTCACGAAATTGAGCCATATTATGGCAGGCCATTCGCAGCTAAAACTTTCGGTGTACCATAAAAAATATGAGCCCAGAAGGTGTCTATCGAATGTAAAACGTGGAACTGAATGCTACGCTTGCCTGCCTGGGTGACAGTTCAAGTGTACGGATTTGAAAGGTAACAAGATATGTTGACTATCCATCTCACCTGACCCCTCTGTCCTCACCAACTGCCTCTACCTAAGGGGTACTACGCATTCTACAGATAAGAGCACACTTGCCAACATGGAATTGGCCCTCGCCTTCAAGTCAGAAGAAACAAGCGCAAGTATTCTTTCCCAGTCGGAGTACCACAGGATAACCTTGTGCTTCCTTCGAAGGACTCTGAGGATGCAAATGCAACAAGCATAGCGGCCTGCATAAAAACTGATAGTGAGGTCTTTTTTCTCAACGAATACCGAATGCCAAAAAATACTCCAGCTATCCGAAACCGTAGTCAAGGACGTCAGGGCATCAATAGTGGACAGGCGCATGAGGGAGCCCAGGATGATAGTCTGATGCTTGTTTTCCGAAACAGTGACGCCCACGAAGCCGGTAAACTCATTCCACGGTGCTGTTTCACAAGGGGTGAGTACTGCTAACTTCCTTTGTGGCTCAACATTTCCGTAATTTTCTTCGGATGCAGTGGAGGTGTTTCTGAAGTGCTTGAACTGCTTTATTATCTTCAAAGATCCTTCTAATATTAAACAGTGGACCTATGTTAGCAAACCGTCCATAACCGAACTTACAAAATCCTGACTAACACGAGAACTTTCGGTTGACGGCTAATTTATTTTCCAGGCCGACTAGAAACGCTTTATGCTCAAACAAAAACTTATCTAATCATATTTTTCCATCGGCCCCCACTCCTGCATGGCCGCTGATGCGCCGTGGATTTCAATTCCACTCCGTGGGACCAGAGCTCTTCCTAATGGCCTCGTTTACCATTCCCCTCTGAGTCCCCCGAAAGATAGCTTATTTCTCATACAAACACAAACTAAATTTCCTCCAGCTACTTCTTTATGCACCTTTTGCTAATAGGTGACTGTAACGCTTCCAAAGCCTTCTGGACAAAATCTCAGCACACCTGGTCTAGTGGATATTTTACAGCAGAACTGACTCCAGCCTTAAAATACGGCACTCGGACTCTATTTTGCTGTGCATACCAGATATCGTGCAGGCCTACTGGTTATCACCTTTGAAAGACGCGGTGTTCATCTATTGTTAATTAAAGCTCCCCTGGGTCGTAGTAACCAGCGCGCACCGACGGTTGAATTCATTTTGTACTTAACCAAGATCCTTGAACGCAAAACGTGGATTCGAAACGTGTGGTGCTAACGGATGCGTATTTTCTCTTATCAGCTTGAAGTGACGCCAGATTCAGTGGAGGAAACTGACCGGAAGATTTCTGAGAAAATTAAAAAAACTGATGCAACGTTCATCTTGAGGAACTCGGAGCACGGTCAAACAAACATATCGAAGAGGTTTCAGGGTTTCCTTGGAGTAAAATTCAAACAAACCCTCAAAAAGATAACCCCAGAAGATTCACAGGATGAGCCGCTATTCCGTACGATGTGGATCAGCTGTAAATCAGTGATCCCATAAGTAGGCGTACACAAGCAAGTCACGATACCACGCCTGCAAAAAAACAAAACTGTACCATGTGATTACATGAAACATCGCCGAATAAACAAATCAACAGTCCCCTTCGAGCAAAAGAAACACCGAGATTAAGAACGACTCAGTAGTTGTATATGACGGCCACATAGAACAATATGTACTCTACCTCAGCTGTCTCAACACGTTCATTTCACATAAGGCGAAAGTACGAATATCTCCTATTCTGCCAACTCTTTACGGTGGGCACATCTGTGAACACCTGCACAAGTAAAACCCCAGAAACCCAGATAAACCCCAGTAAAACCAGATGAAGTGCATCTAAGCATCCTTTAGGCAATATCGCCTAGGATGGCTAAATATTTCTACGGGACGTTCCGTCAGTCGCTTGAACAAAGGAACCTCCCATCTACTTGAAATGGAGCTGTTTAGTGTGTGTTTCCAATTGTCAAGTCGGCAACGTTGTGTTCGGCACCGAGCCCCATAAGTCAGAACGTTCAGGTGGATGTTTATGAATGCAGTAAAGAGATAGTAAAATTGTACAGTCCTCAAGTCGTTGGATCGCGTTGACAACATGCCCGTCGGGCAAAGACTGTATAGCAAATCTGCCTGTCATTTTATCCTTGATTGCGAGGCTAACTACGGATGACACTTCTACGTGCATTGCTTCTTCTCCTATCCCAATATACTTAGCTACATCAGTTGACGGCAGGGTAGTCTCAGAGCTGTCGTCCAACAGAGCATCAGATGACACAGTGTTCTTCGCTCTACCCAGAATAAATGCAACGAAACCCAGGTTACTCCGGGGATCCACGTTTACCGCTGGGTTGGCGTTCGCAACTTTTATACTCCTCTTCACCATCCTGTGTGTGTCTTGAAGCAGGTGGTGATGTCATTGGTTGAAGTTTGAGATGTGGCAACGTGTAGGTACGGGACACCCAAAGGAACCATGGTTAGGTTCCTTGCAGATGAAGCATAAACTGAGGCCTTTCAGCCTATCCATCTTCTCGAGATGAGGGTTTCGGACGCCTCGAAATTTGAAAGCTTAGGAGGCTGTGCACAGGGAAGGCAAGCAGTGTTCGTGATGCGGACTCTTCTAATAGGTGGGTGCTGCAAGCCTATTTTTTCGAATTAGCCAGCATATCTTCTAGGGCTGGTAATCACTCCTTAACAAGTTGAGGCAACGCAGATGCATCAGTCTAGGGAAGATAAGAGGTTATACACTACTCATAAGGTTGTTGAAAGCATCCCGATTACATACAATCAGTTGAATTGCTTACGTGAATCTCCAAAAGCTTGCTGGCTTACCGTCAAACATCGCCATCTCTATTTCCGGTGGAATGGAAGTGAGCGCCATAGTGTGGTTGCTGACATGGGGGTCGTCCATTTCGTCCGCCGTGGTGCGGATCACAGTAGCGACGCTGTTCTAAGCAGATTCTTAGAAAGTCGTGGACATTCTACTCCCTCTGGACTGAATTTTGTGATAAACCCCTTGAGATTCTGCGATCGACCTGTGGCAGTCAGGGGACTTATAAACTAACAACAAATGAGTTAGAGACGCTACTCTTCGTTTTCTTATCTTTAAATCCTTTAGCTTTATCATAAGCTCTCATCCTGGTATCTCACTGTAAAACTTGCTTCTGACAATCTCCACCCATATGTTGCTGGAGTTTACAAGGCCAGCCATGCTTGATTCATGGCGGGATTGTCGAAGTAACATAAGAGGCTGGAGAATAGGATTATTAGAATCAAGCAGCTCTCAGGAGTATTGTATGTCACGGTAGCGAGAAAAAGGCTGGCCAATCCGTAATGTGATCATAGCGGTTCCAATAAGTTTTAAAATTCAACTTCAGGTAAATGACCAGGATCCGTGGGGTAAAAAAAGTTTGGGTAATTTTGAAGGTCTTAAATCGTGGGATCACGCCGGCTTCTGTTCACCGGTCGGGGAATTGCTAATTCAAAATTGAATCCCAAAGTTCACACCGACTCAAGGCAAACTGGTCACATGATGGCGAAACTCACGTGGTTATTTTAGACAAGGCGTGCAATGACCACGCCAAGGAGCGGTTAATGTTCAGGTCAAAATAAGAAAGGTGTTATAGACGCAAAAAGTAAGAAACCTAACGAGGAATAGCGTTGTGCACAATGACAATAGAAGAAAAGAATTAACATGGTTGACACTAACACACCGTGCAAGGTGAGGGAACGCCATCTGAAACGGGCCATTTAGTCTCACTCCACCACCCGCAGATTCACATATCCAACCCCAAAACTCATTCCCATCAAACTGTTCCTGCGGGTCGAACATGCTCGTGTTTATGAACAGCTGACCAACTGCACAATGGGAATGGACGAGAAGCCGTTACGAAGCTAGGTACCAAAAAGGATCTAGGCATCTGACTCTCTTCAGACATGTTTGTTGTAACTAAGCGCTATAGTAGCTCTAGTGCCTTGGCGTCGGAAAGAGACTCATCAACTGCACAACTACTTTATTGTGAGCAGGTGAGTGCAAAGGTCTCAAACTCCTAATTTCCCTAGGTACAGTGTTGAAATGCAGCTAATCAAGAGAATGACTCAGGATCCAAGTGAACTGGTCACGATATGTCAATCAATTAGGCAAACAGGTTTCAGTGAATTTGGGCCTTAGCGCTAAATTAGCAACATCCGGAAGCCCGAAATCTTCGGGAAGGGGAGTTTTTCTTTTAAGTCTGTTTGTCCTTTGTCCTTCAAGGTGCCCTAATTAAAAAAAGGCTTCGAAAGGTGCGTTGAGGTCCCCAAAATCACAACGGAGAAGTTGAGTCAAAAGCCCACGTCGCTAGTTACGGAAAGGTAAGCAAAATTACATAACAAACAGATTGTCCGCATTGTTGGTTTCAGCAAGTGCATAATTCTGTCGCTGAGTGGCACAGTGCGGTGTCAATGTCCGCACACCAAACAACAGCGAGCGGACTGCTGGCTATGTAGTGGATTGTGGTTTTCCGTTTGGAGGATAGTCTCGTGATTTTGGGTGGATGTATGATTACACGGAACTCAACGATAGAACAAGTCAGGATGTGCTCGGCAAACTGGGCACGAACGCGCATGGGTAGGCAGGTGGGCTGCGGACATTCGTACACGTACACACTTGTTGAAAGGAATAGCCATTGTGGCTAGGCGGATGGCGGGTGCAGATGGGCGAAACAAGCGGGGTTCCAAAGCACATGGACGGCTAGTTTGATGCTACTTGTTCTGGTCCCCACTGAGGTCTTATACCTTTATACAACGCACAGGAAATTGAAGGAAACTGAAGAAGCTGAGGTTTTCGCTGACACCTGAGATAGCCTTCACATGTTTACCTATAATTGTCCTAAAGAAGGAGAACAGACGTAGCTAAATTGATACCGTTAATATCAGTCCTCCGAAACTGAGTGAAATTGACTTGTCCTTCTATAACCTCCCACTTCCGGCCTGGCGTTAGCCTGCGTAATTAAGATCATTTACGTAGTGCTGTGACGATTTCGATATAGGTGGTTGCGGGGTTCGCAAAATTTCAACTGAAGTGATTATCGCTTTGTCAGTCCACCGCGTGATCTGGCGCAATGATCCTAATAAGTTCGTACCAGAGTCGGGGAGTACTTGACTGGAGTTTTGCTCTTATTGGAGCCCATCAGCAGTTCACATCCTCAGGCATGCTTGGATCTGATTTCCGGACATCTGGCATGCGAAGCGGTTGTGGTACTGCTGCTCCACTAGCACACGCTCGATGCATTTATATTGTCAAGTCTGAACAGGCGGACGTGCTCAAGTGTGCTCAAACAGGCGGTTTCGCAGTTAAACCAAGACGCACACAGAAGGATAAGTAAGAGCGCGGATGACTAACCTTTCCCTTATGGAGGTCTATCGATGCCAAAACCCGGGGTCGGGATACAGTTACATTGAGGACCGTAATTCCCTGAAATAAAAGCGCGGTCCAAGAAACATCACAATTCATAGCCAAGGAAGCCAAAATAAACTACGGTAACCTCGTACGCTTACCTGTTGTTTACGTACGAAATTGTACGGATGGGTCAGTGTCAGGAGCCCCAGTTCAGTGTACAACCATAACAGGTAGGACTGAAGCTCAGTCAAGTAGGATTCCACTAAGTAAATTGTCAGCGTATATCAGACACTCAATTACTTGAGGAAAAACTTCTGACAATCAAACTCAGAAACTCGGAGCAACAAGTGATTAAGGCTGCCATTTGAAAGACTTGCAAAACTTTAATTTCCATCAGACAACGTTAAGCACGCATGAGGAGCGCACGAAATTCTGGCCGAATTCTTGTGGCTAATTTTTTGGCGACACTTCGCCATTCCCTATCGGCTTAACAAACATGATTAGACATCTCCCCAGATAACAGAAGAATTAAGAGTAACCAAGTGACATCATGCAGCACATTGGTTTGGCAATCCTGCATAATTCCGTGTGTTTCTTTTAGCCTAGCATATGTGTTCATACCGTAGTCTCTCAAACAATCATGTTTTCCATCAAATATTTCCTATGTTAAGATTGTTTCCAGCAATCAGTTGGAACAAGGTGAGTTACGCAGAAACCCCCAAAAGCCAAACCTTTCAAACTGAGGTTGATCTACAAATCCGGTAATATAAATAAAATAATAAAATAATAAGACTATACAGACCTCAAATCTTAGAATTATGCTGACTTGTATACACCGGTTTAGGAACTCCTAATTCCTAAGGGATTCCCAATTACTCACCGACTCAAGGCAACGTGTTTACCAGATAGCGAAACCATGTGAAAAAGTAAAAGAGCGGTTTACTTCCAGGTCAAAAATCAGAAATGTGATATAGGCGCAAAATCAAAATAACAGAAACGGGGAATCGCGTTGTACAGAATAAGTGTGGAAGTAAAGAATCAACATGATGTATGTTCAATGTCGTCGGAATATTTTTAATTACGTTGATGTCTGGTGGAAGCTCCATACATATTCCCTGGGCTGATGGTAGCTGATGGTATCGTAATCATGAGCAATAGCGACAGCAGAATAGGATGCTGGTGCTTCACTGCCCAAAAACCATGTCGATTTGTTCCAGTGAAGCATCATAATACAAAAACGGAAGATATGGGAAAAGGAGGTGGATTAGGTTTAGGCTAACGCAAACATCCGAGGCGCCCGCACCTTCAACATTTAGGTTGACAGTCTGGATAAAAACACAAAATGCTTTGCAATAATCGATGGTGACAAACAGTGTGCATCCATCCAGCTACATAAAGAAGAGAGGCATACCGACACCAGCATCAACTGATGCAATCCAGTTGAAACTGGTGTGCAGTTTCCGATGCAACAATATGCGGAGGCGTCGACAACACCTGGTAAAAGTGCTGTGCCTAATTTAACCAATAGGTAGATTCAGCTACGACCCTGGGACTGCAGATAACAGTGAACGGCATTCAGTAAAAAAGCTGTCGTACTATGTTTTATCATAAGACTATGCGATTAGTTAGCTCACTTGGACGCTTTGAGCGTAGGTATATCTGCAACAGTTGGTGGCGCCGGGTTTATGGCAAGACAAATACGATAGTGGGAACAAAACAGGTTTGGAAAGACTTAAAAAATTTCTTGACCTACAAATGAGGAAAAATGAGTTTCACGACTTGGGTAGTTCTGAGCATATATATGGGGACTTAATAAAAAGTTTGGATATGCCATTTTGCTTCCAGTGTCTCAGCCACGATGTAAATTCTACCTGACGATGTAATCAATAGCACATTGTCGGTTGGCACTGTCCCCATTGGCATAGATCTCAATAATCAAACTATTCACTGAGAAAGCCGACGTTTCCCCCTAGGTGTTGATGTGATATTAGGAGGGAAACTGTTTAGAAACATTTTCAAAGTCTCCTTCTGGTCTTACTGGTCCTGGCTCCCACTTGTTTCTGTCTAAATGCGATTGTGTTGTTTCTTGAGTTCTCTTCCGGAGACCGTGCTAATAATGAGTTTCCCTACTCAAGAAGTGATAAACTTGAACTGCCAAGATGCACGTTTTTGTACTCTACTTCTATTAACTTCGGCAATCAGCCCAAAGGTCAGTTCATTTATTTTCGGAGGGCCACTAGCCACAGCTGGTCATGCTGTTATTAATGTAATGTAATGTATCCTAGTCATATACTATTTCCATGTTAATTTAATATGCATAGATTCGTACCGTTTCAGTGAGGGCGGAATGGACTACCTGATTCTAGAGTTGCTGTAAGTTTGCACCATGCACACAAAATTACACCCATCGCGGCAGGCAAATTCAGAAATAATTGTAAGCAACATTTCGTGTGTTCATTGGTCACACAGGTAAACTAACATCCAAAGATCACTTAGTCAGTTACGTTATATGGAGCATTACTGCAGATATTCGGTGTTCACTCTCAAATCCTTATTACCTTATGGAAGCCGTTGAATGCTGCGATATGTTTCGTGTTCCCATTCCGACACGGCCAAGGATATGAACTACTGATGAGTTCTGATGGCCACGACGGCGAGAAATGTTGAAGAAGTGATAACAATGTGTGACAATGAGATCGCCTTTCAGTGGGGTGCTGTCGGGCTGAATGGATAATCCAGCTTCAGCTAGTGGCGACAGTTTGAAAACAGATCGCTTCGCTGGTCTGAGTCTGATGTAATTTATTGCTATGCGTGCACGGTCACTTACATTAGTCACTATTTTGTTGTAGGCGTATGCTTCCTTTCTACGGCGGTCAATGACCTGACCTGGGTCGGCCTCTGAAGTTGGGTGCATGTAAAATGAACAATGTTAGTTGGCAGTGCCATCGGAGAGGATAGAACAGCAACGATTTGGTGGGCAAACCTAGAATTCATATCGTAACTGAAGTTCGCGTTATTATGCACATCTGTTAATATGCATATATATATATATATATATATATATATATATATATATATATATAGATATATATATGTGACTTGTCATATATATGTGACTTGTCAGTCGTTACGGGGTAGACAAACCGCCGTAAAATGTTAGAGGATCAGCATGTGCTACGGGTTCGTCACTGTAAAAAAAATCCTTTTTCCGACAAATTAAAAGACATCTGTCTCCTGTTTCTACTCGTATGATATATGTCTAACCTGACACTGAGGCGTGGAAATGTGGATGCAAATAAGGTTCCAACTACCTGATATGATGCTGCACAGTTTACGGACCTCGTTATGCACTTTTTAAACTATCACTTGGAATTAAGCTGACCGAGATATTTTATCAGTCCACCTTGGCTTAACGAAATGTGTTCGCAAAGTACTGGGACGTAGGAGAAGCTGATGCTCTGTGGACAGGGGTGTGTGGAGTGTCACCTATGCAAAGATGAATCCAAAGACTGAGAAGGTGAAACCGTCCAGTAAAGTTCCTATCGATAAACACTTTTGAAAGAAATAAGTTTACTGAAATGTATTGGGATTTTCGAAATTTTAACTAACCTCTGACAACCACACTTTGTACTCCTTAGGGCGTAGATCAAAGATAAAAAGGGCTAGGACAATGCACTGAATCTTCGCGTTCCAACATTTCTGTGTCCATATAAATTGCGAATAAGAATATCCTGATTGGTTTTGAATTCTCAGACAGGTATTTACATCTTGATGGGCTGTGAAATTTGTTGCTGGTTCTGTTGCGGCTGTCTGTAAACTTGATACGCCTGTCCAGTTTAAAACACGCAAGCTGTTATAAGCCGTTGCAATGAGACAGTATTACTGAGTTACTACTTAGTAGTAACTACCAATTACTACCAATACCAATTACTACTAATATTACTTACTACTAATTACTACTAAAGTAGTAATTAAGTACGCTGACTTTTTCTACCTTAAGGCAAAAACCACTGGCATTTGAAAAATCGACCGAGGCGATCGTGAAGGTAAAGGTTCCTAGCAATCCGGACTCTACTGGCCTTATACGACATGTGGCACCGTGTTGTTATGCTTTCTGATAATTTTGCAAACAGTACTCTCTCTATGTCAGGAATCTGATTGTTCGATATGGTTGTCATCATGGTAGGTGAACGGATTTTCGCATAAAAGCATAATACAAGGGTTAACATTGCGTCACTAGGTTTGCTGTTTTATCAGAAAATTTTGTGATGATATGAAGTGTACCACTGGCATGAATTACTTGAACACTTCGTACTCGGCGGATTTCCTCCAGATAGAATACTACCCTAGATAATTGGATGAAACGAGTGAAGCCTGGTACAGTGATTGCATGTTGTGACTGAACCATTGCGGTTTTACTCAGGGATCAAATGTTCACTGTGTGGGAAAAAACTGCGTAGTACATCTTATCTCCTGTAGCATTCTGAGAGTTTACTGCTATTACTGAACACAGCTCTCGTCCTAACTTTTGACAGAATAACCATCATTCAGTTTTATTTTAATCATATAATTTGGTGCAGTGTTTCAAGATACTACCTTGGAAGAACGGAAGCGCAAAGTCTCGGGTCATCTAGCTAAATCATATATATATATAAAATATATCCTAGCTGGTTCCTCTTATAAGGCCACCTATAAGGTTTACCTAGATAACAAGCCTACTATTCTCTCCGATTCGATCAAGTTCCAAATAGCGGAATGCAGATCAGGTGGCACGAGTAAGGCTTTAAAAACCAGACCACCCACAAGGCTGCTGAAAACTCTTCGACAGTCCACTTAATCGGTTTTGCTCTTCTTGGGGCTCATCAGGTAGGCGCACTCTTCTGGTTTCCATCGACCTTATGTTCCACTGTGATATCCTGAATATCGTACCAACTGAAATATGAGGCTGCCTGTGTGCAGCACATTCATTTGAACAACATCATCCACTTGAGTCTCCCGTGAAAACCAAACTGATTTGCAAATGAGTGTATTTGTCGCAACCGGACCACTGCTTCAAGGGACTCAGACAACAAGGAGGCAATAATGACAATATTTTGCTTGCCTGAAGCCAACTTGAACCTTTAGTCTCTGACTATAGAGCCACCTATTGTACACATGGAAGGCTGTATCTACAGAACAAACTTTGACGTGAATAAGTTTATCAAGCGGTTGTACGGTGACACAAAAATCCGGGAAGCAAAACCTCTGTGTTCATGAACATTTTTATTCCATAAAGGTCAACGACGAACTGATGCGTTCTCTAAGTATACTCTCTCTGTTGACGAAAGCCTCATGAAAAACACTTCCTGAACTGAGTAGTTATCCACGCAAGTCATATTAGAAAAGTTAAATCCTAAAAAACCCCTTCTTCATCGCATATTTAGTGTGGTATTTAAGTTCATTAGTGACGTTCAGGGCCATACGTATTAGGTCACCAAGAGACACATCCCTTGGAGTGATGTTGGAGCACACCCTACTAAGGTCTAACATAGACGGTCCTCCAATGGACATCCGCTACGTGGATAAAATATCAATTTCGTTAGGTTCCGAGCAATGTGCACGGGATATCACAACCAGGTTTAATTGTATCCACCCAGGAATTTTTGTCACGTCAAAACATGAAAATGAGAACGTCGTCCATTGTTTTGATGTAGATTTTAGTAGAATAATAGGTGGTATACTGCAGCAGCTAGTGCACCGAAAAGCTAAGTGTACCGGCCATGGCTTTGCAACCCTCAGTCGGTTAAGGCATCCGATACAAAAACAAAGTCATCGAGCACAAGGAATCCGTAGTCGGAATTCGCTGAAGGATGAACTCTCGATAAATGCTAATAGGCAATGTGGAAATGATCACCCGAATAAATTCAGTTCTGAACATATTTTTCGTGTTGAACCAAGGGAGAAGAATTCCTGGCATTTGATGGGAGTTGCTTTTGCTTTTGCCGTTCATAGGGTACGTAGCTTGTAACTTGTCATCTAAAGAAAACTGTTGCCCAAACCGTTTAGCTGTAAACCTGAATATGATCTACAGATCTCATCTGATGTGCCTGGAAAGCAGAGGCAAGGTATCAGTCAAAACTCATTTGTGAGATTTTATTCTTATGTTTACCAATTTTTCACAGTCCAAGTGAGTCATACGACTAAACACTAATCCCTGAGGATAAATCAACAATAATCGACTCCCAATACAACAAAAAATATTAAAATAAGCTTAAGTACTGCCGTGAAAGACCTGCTTAAATCAGGTCACGTAGAAATAGGCTGCTTTTGGAGCCATGAATAGGCTCCCTCAATATTTCCAGCAAAAGACCAAAAATATTACGATAGTCGACGCTTTTCACAGCAGAACGGATAGCGGTCTGCCTGTGTAACCCGCCTCTGTGGCTGACAGTTATGGTAATATGAGCACGCAGAGGTACTCGCCGTCGTTCCACTGAAAGTGTTCCTTTTAACCAAATGCCATCTTGATGTTGAAATACTCTACCAAATTTTTTGACGTCGTCAACCTTGGTGTGCGATTATGGACTCACCGCCAAACAACGCTGCTAGGTAGATATAAGATTTCTTCACTGGATTTTTATCAATATATGCAAATAATAAACAGGAATCAACGCATACATCCACTTAATTTGATGAGCACAACGATTCAAGCCATGAACTTACAAAGTTTATGACCCATTCAGCGGAAAGCGTTTTCGTTTCAAAGATTTGATTTCCAGCTTATGTACTAGTTCAAGTCAGGTCACTGAAGTTTCAATGTCGGTAGATTCACACCTTTGAAGAACGTTAGGGATTCAATGGGTGTAAGGTCCAGTACTCCAGGAGTGCCCCGCACTTTTATCTGAGTCTTGTTTTTAGAGTTAACAAAGTGGGTTGTTTTAGTCAGCAATTCGTTCATCATCAGCTGATGACTCCTATGCGGTCCTACCTTTCCTACATTATTTATCAAAGAATATCAGTGGAATGCCGTTGGGGGCTCCCCGTGTTTCACCATCGGTGCCTTTGATGACTTGCACGTGTGTGCTTGAAACACCTGAACAGTAACGCTGAAGTAAGCCAGATTGCCTTCTGGAAAGTCCGATCTCCCACAATGGATCAGGTGGTTCGGGTCCACAGTCTACGCAGGACCGTAACATATGCCAGCGAACCGTTTCTTTAAGGGCACCTTTTTTTCCAGACTGGTATCAGATGGAGACGATCGAAGGGAGGTCATGTCATGACCTGTGTGCGAAGCACTAAAACCTTCACTACTCAAATAAATCACCTATGCAACTGCCGTCTCTCCAGATGGGAAAATTGGGATCGGGCAAGACAATGGTTGTTAAGCCTGAAAGATATGGGTGTGTCACGCAGCCAATGTCTGTCCTGCGTCGAAACCTTCTCGTTGACTGCGTGGCTCTCATAGCATACTTGACAATCGGTTCTACTTGACGTCAACACAGCGACTGACCCGTCGTCTACAACGCGTAGCTAAACGCCCTTATTTTTCCCAACCTCGGGGAACAGATCTGCAGCAGTTTGAACCACTGCACCTCGATGCACAGCTAGTGACCTAAAATACTGCAATGATTTAATTGAATGGCTCCAACAAAAGGAATAGCCGCTGTTCTTTCCGGTCATTTGTTGTAACGGCGACTACTTGATATAACTCATTGCATACAGTTTGACCGCATGTGTCTTAGTGAGACTTGATTCTTAGAATCCAGCTAAAGATACCTGATAAATTCATATATCCACTGTGGCGTTTTGAATCGATCACATTTTCCTGCAAACGGGTTTGTCAAAATTCACACTGTTTCTGGTGCAGGCTTAAAAATGTCCTCTGTAAGTCTTTTTGTTTACTCAAGAATAGTGTGCACTTTCAAATCCTGATGAGTTATGCAGTTCTGAAGTTTGCAGTTCACAGTTTTCATAGTCAAAGCGTCATGGATCTGAGCTTAAATGATCCAGAGGCGCCAAGAAATGTTACATTCTGGGAGAAAAATCTACAGTCCAATGGCCTACAATCAACAGACACGAAGGCTCTGTCTATGGTTGTTGTCTTCCACAAAACTTGCGTACATGGTGAGAGGTAGAGTGGGGAGTGAAGAAGTGGAGTGAAGAATTCTCTTGATGTTTCGTATAACAGTCAGCCCTATCGAGTTGCATCATGATAAACAAGAGCTTTGGTTTTAGATCCACCATCCAGCAGCTAAAAAAATGTCATCGTTCACAAGTCTCAGAGACAAAAGGCTTCACGCTAGCATTGAGTAGCACTCGGAAGACTCTGTTGTCCTTCGTTTGGACAAAAGCGCAGCTTCCGTCGTCTAGTCCTCAGACTATGTATGGATGAGTTTTATGGAATCCACAGAAGTAAATGTTCAGAGCAATGGATCAAATGTGCACAACACTGGATGAGACAAAACCGGGTTGATTATGCACTGCACAAAAATTCACCAGCCATAAAAACAGTCTGTTAAGATATTCGGCTATAAGACAGCCCATCGTTCTTTTCATATAGCCTCAGGGTTGATCTAGACTGAATGACGTACGTCGAATTGACCTGATAAAGCATTCGAACTTCCAACCGTTTTGCCATCATTGAGGAGCTGATGGAAGTTGGAGATAGGCTAGCCGTCACAAAGTGTGTTTATACGTTCTTATCTGCAATCAAGTAGCTGTGTCCGCTGTGTGGGGTGGACACAAGCTCGCAGACTTCAGGTGCTTTGTGCTGGTCACAAGTGTCGCCAATTTCTCTCTTGTTTAGTATATACTTGTCAGAATAATCATTGACGAAAAAGGTATTTTGAGATGTTTCATTTATTAAGCGCACATTTTCTGTTCTTTTTTGCTGAAAAGACGCCGGACCAGGCTTCTATTTACCTAGGCGCAAAATAAACTTGAAAAGCGGCTGACTGTCCTTTCAAATTATGCGTCTCCTAAGCACTATTTCTTACGATTCCGTTTGTGCAACGGTATTTATGTCCAAAACGTTTTTTTATCATCCAGTCCAGTTTCACCGGAAAACAGCAAGGCAAAAGCACAAGCCAATACAGTGTTAGCTGGATATTCGAAGAAAATATTAACATGCCGAATACAGTACTGCCTGGCTAAACCACAGATATAACAGCTAGAATCAGGTCTAAAAATAACATCCCGGCGCCCCTCCCTATCTGACAATAAACTACCTCACAAACTATGAATTGTTTTGCGCAAGTCAAAATCCGTTCTTTCAGGGAATTCGGTGGAGACCACTCGCATATGTTGCTTTTGAAAGACAACACACTGTACGATTATAATAAATAAACACCCAAATAAGACAGCATCCAATAGCTGCATGTCCTTTGTATATTTATTGTCGTCAGAAATGCTTTTAAGCTGCGCTCGACAATAAAATAAGAACAGTTCAAGGCAGTGCTTTACAACGGAAAAAATACACAAAAGTGATGAGACGTAACCTTTTCTTGGCTGTAGAATTGATCTACCTTGGTAGCAGGTACATTTTAGGGTAAATGTTACTGGTTCTAAATCAGTAAGTTATACATGCACAAAGAAGCCCTGCGGTTGTGCATGAAATTCCTCAACAAAGGCTCCTGTTACTAAGCGGTTCTTTTCAGAATGGGTATCATAGATATCATAGGTTTCATAGGTATCATATAACATACCGATTAATAAAGCTTTCGGATTGGTCGCATCCAAAGCAACTTCAGGCAAATGATGAACGTGCCAACCTTCGTTAGGTTAGACTTTTGTCTATGGTTACTCTCCATGGCGTTTTTAAATGAGCAGCACAATTACTTTACCCTCTTGAGTCGTGCGCTTTGATAATTTTGGTCTTGAGCAGTTTGCGTGGTTCAGATGTTAACACCTCTTGCACGCTATGTTTGACCTAAATTATAGCTCATTGCGAACAGTCAAGAGTTCCAAAGCATCCACAGTAAATAGGCCAAGTGACTTTGTATTTTCTAACAGGAGAATCGTATTGTTTGTAAAATTCAAGCACAAAAAATTCGTCAGGCGCATGAACAACTAAGTTTTGGCTCATTGTTATAACAGAATAATATGAGGATACTCCCATGGCTTTCAAAGTCAAACGTGGGGCAATTCCGTCCGATCCCTGGTTACTCGTTTGCCCAAATATTCCAGTAAACCTTACCCAAAACCACCCGACAACATCGGGCTAAGTTAGGATAGGTCAGTATGTAATATAATTAAAGACCATTCATCGAGACAATGTCGAAGTTTACCATCGTGTTTGCAAGTTGAATTTATTTGCCCAAGAATTCAGCAGCCAGAAGGATAAACGGAGATTATTGTGGGAGTCAGGATGCAACGCAAAGATAGTCTCAAGATAGTCTGAGATAGTTTTTCGCTTTATGTAACTGAAACTAGAGTATATTTCCCAGGTCAGCTTGGTTCTCACAAAAGAATTAAACAGAAACCCAGGGGAAATTTAAGGTATCCTTAAAATTGGTTTATCCCATGTTGACAGTTCATTGACTGAAGTGCTTGTCGTAGCCGTGTAGCAGATTTTGCGATTACATGAATTCCGTCTTCTTTGAATGTTTTGTAATGGGCAACTATAAGGAGGAGAAATGCCCGAAAAAAATTGATTTATATGTCGCAACAGAACACTAGATTATCCGCTGCAGCAAGGGCATATGGAGCAACTGTACGCTTACGCACTTCATTAAGGATAAAACCAAATGTCGCTTTGTGTGCATATACTTTCGAAAACCCCCCATTCTTTTGAGAGCGTTGGTATAAATTGCCTGAGTTTGATACTAATTGGATTCCCTGTTATGCCACATATTGTCGATACCTTCCTTTAAAATGTACCTACTTTCTGTCGTGAATCTGTGCAAAAACGTCTCGTTAGCTATTTGTTTGAATCGTATGTAAACATTGCGCAATACTTACAGAAAATTATACATTAACTAATCTAAATTACGTCGGAAAGTAATCTCCTAGTGGGTAAGGCAGCGATGACACAGCTCTCTTATTTATCTTGGAGAGTCACAAGCAGCAGCACAGAATTTAAACCATTGCAGCACTAAAGCGGAATTCGGTTCAGCCAAATTTGTGAAGCTCACTGAGACAGATTTTAGACGATTGCATTTCTAGAAGTGAGGCCTTTGATTCACTGATTTATTCTGGTATTTTTAAAGTAGTATAAACAGGCTACCACAAAAGTCTCGGACACAAAGGTTAGGATCACATACTTAAAAAGAACAAAATCAAAATATACTTGTGGTACGTGCCTGGGAACACAAGCAATTATTGGAATATTTTTCTACTATTTTGATTCTGAGAGACTCTGAAATTAAAGAGGAAACTTGTATGTCATATGAGGCTTTCATTCATAAAGTTATGGTTTAAGCAAACTGCAGAATGGGATGAATGTGATATGCATTCCCACACAAGGCCATGAATACGCATGTGGAATTCTGTTCGTTTTGATCATGTAAATCGGTGAGTAAAACTCCTCGTGACTCATGGCATATACCTAATTGCGCGCTAATCCAAACCAACCAGTCCTGCGTCCATTTACTTCCCGCCATGATGTGGTAGCATTAAGTAGTCTGAGAAATAAGTACTTTCCCACTTCACCTCACTTTCACTTCACTGTATGTATGTTCTTCAAATGATCTTCCCTGAAATTCTAGTGTTACAATGTGAAGTCTATACAATGCGGTTAATTGTGGTTGAATACAGTGATTGCTACACATCTTCAACTTACTGTCGTTACATGCGAAAACTGAAGTCATACTGGTCAAAATGAAAAGTTTGATGCAGGTTAATAAAAAAAGAAACCGGATCAATAGGTTTTGCTTGAGCATAAATAAACAGAATTTATAAGCCTTAAACGTCTTATGGTTCTTTGTGGTCGTCAGAGTACTCACAGACGTTTTTCGCGGTATTTTATTCTATTTGTTTGTAATTTATGTGACTGAATGAGACCTTGGAAGTTTAATATTTCAACTATGGTGTGCCATGTATGTCCGGAATTTATCGCATTTGACCAGCAACACACATCGATTGCGCGCTTCACCACTTACTATTTGACCATATTTGTATCTTTGCCACGCATCCAGAAAACAGTCGACGATACACGTCAATGTTTCAGTCAGTTTCATGATGTTAAGTAATGGCATCCTAACAGGTCAAACGGAATCGAATCCAAACTAACCAGCTGTTAACATACATTTAGGATCAAATTTAGGACAGGATGGGCGACAGATAATGTGGTCAGAAAACACACAGTCCAATGAAAACAGCAAAACAAATAGAGCAAGCACATCAGACCCTTGATCCGTTTGCAAATAGTACCAGGGCTTCAGATACGATTCCCACCTTATCCAGACAGAATGAAACTGATCAAAAATTGAAATTCGGTTTTGTACCGTCGCATCACGGTCACTTCAGCGGAGACTAATGGGCGTTTTTTGTTCCGACAGTTTACTAATTGCTCCTCGGTTTTCGTTTCGAACCAGAGAGAAGCGAGCGATTTCATCGAACGAAATTTTCAAGATATTAAACATTAACTTCTTTGAAACATGTTCATAATTCCCCATAGAAAACTCTCCCTGGGTTCTTTAGAGGTATTTCCACTCACGGCTAAATTTGACAAAGGTAAACACAGGTAACGGAAGTCTAATTTGTCTGGGTTGGTTTCTCTTACATTGCACCGTATTTTGTGAGATACCGTTAAGCCTTCGGTGATAAATAATCTGGCATGAGTTGGCCTAAATAATTGCCGCACTGGCGCACATTTTGATGCCTGTTTGACGGTTATGCGGTGAGAAACGTTCTCAGAACCATCCATTTTCTCGTTTTCCTCCGCACCTGTTCTTGGATCTTTTGGGATGCTTGTTCTCCTTCTGCATGACTGGTGAGTTTCCGAATCCCCTTCTAGTTTCACATGGCTTTTGTCATGGGTAGTTGAAGTTTTGTTGTGCAGAGCTTTTAATTTAGACTGTATTCCCTTCCGGAACATTTTTAAGTACGTCCTCCTGATAAACGATCCACTCTTTTACCCTCTTGATAACTAGGAATTAGTAATACTCGTCCTCTTGTAAAGTCAATGTCTGATGTAAACATTACAGCATCCGTTATATTTGTAAATCATCGTCAAACGTAACGAACGTATCATCCAGTTAGGAACCATGAATGAGCGGTTTCCGTATAGACTGGTGTAATTTTGTGTCCCTCAGATGACCACTACGTCAAGGCTTAGTGCAAGTTCACCAAGATGTTTAATCCGCGCTTGGTTTCGCCGTAATGTTTCAAATTACAAGTCCACCACTCCACCCTAACCTCTTTACTCAATATATACAAAATCTGATCAGATATGCGAAATTGTCAGATTGAACCTACCTTGCTGGGATGCTTATTCCGCCCTGTTTGGAATTCATAAAAAGAATTGGATGCTTGATAGGTCCAGTGAACAATGGATTGCGAGCGTTGGACAGAAAGGCCTTTTCTTTATCACTGTTTTAGCTATCAGGGTCTTTATAACTACGGGCATTAAAATGTAGTTGCTTACAACAAGAAGATACAGAATGATGCTGCCAAAGGACAGGACTTTGCAGCATGAAATTCACAAAACTACGTATGTGATTTTAGATACTTAAGTGCAGTTATGTTGATTGTTCCAAAACGTGAACGTCATTGGGTGAACGATCCTGTGTAGAGATTAATACATCAACACGAAAACACTTCTACACACCAAAATAAAAAAAATGTTTGAATAGTTGTTCTGCTGTCCTGGCGTGAGCAGTTTGGCGAGTAAATCTCAAGGAGGGGAAGCAATGGGCTCGATTTATTCCTCTTATCATTGCTAATCAGCGGTGCATATATTTAGCTGTATCGATTTTGATCTCCAAGCATCCAAGTTGTGGGGCAAGCATGTTCGCAGCACATTCCGGCAGTCGGCAACATAACCTGTAGAAAGTTGAGTCGAATTCTAAATTAGGCGAAATATCTAAGGGTACTGGTGACCGAGGCTTAATATACGCACAAGCTTCGTTAAATTTCTGACGCTTGGTTTGAACGTTCCTGCTATTTACGAAGAAAGGATGATCACATTTTTTCGGGAAAGGACTTGACACAAGTCTCGCTGCAGGAACACTATTTTTCAGGCAGAACATGCAACTGCGACTCTCCTCAGAAGAGTGTCACAAATAAATGTAGGGGGGAACTGCTAAAATTAGTGCTCGAAACTTACCATTGTAGAAAATAATCGTAAACTTGTTTGTACAGATGGTTGGCGTTATGGTAGATGAGCTGTGCGGCTTGGTTGCAAAAGTCACATAGCCAATCAAGATGTCATCACTATTGTGTAGTGGATAACCCTAAACACAAATGCAACGGTAGGCGACTACATGTTGGTGGTTGGTGATTGGTTTCTTGATTAGAAAATTGAATCTTTGTCGTTTTTGGTTCCACATCGGCTCATGTTTTGCGGAACCCTAGAAAATCTTGAAACTGCAAAGAGCTTAGAGTTGTTAGCGGGCATTTGTCTCAAGAGGGACAAAATCGTCGGTGGGCTTTTGAATAGTTTGCGGCAGTAGGGTCCAGAATAGTGTTCTTTAATAGAATACTTGACACCCAATTTTTTTTCAACTTACCATGTTTCTGCGTTTACCACTGGATTCCAATCATCAAAGTTGTATAAATCGCCAGTAGGAAGAACAGCAAGCTGGCCTTTTCCATATGTGCACCGCCTGGTAAAATGAAAGCACGTGACAGGCAGTAGATGAAACGATGGGCTGCTAAGCTTCTAAATTTCACGAAAGTAGCTCGGGCACGGAAAAACTATAGACATATTTCATCTGTTGAATCCATCTAAACTTTGTCCACGAAAGAAACTTCTAATGTTCCCCTTCAGAACAGGAGTTTTACTATTGTCCGGAAACAACTTTTTCTGACCAAAGGATTGTTGGATAGTGGATCAGTGAATTGCCACTCAACGTTTGTTTGTATGACGCCAGTCAACCTTTGATTTACTGAGACCAAGAAGTAGGGAGGGATAAGGTAACGGATTCAACCGGAGGAACCACACAGCCAGAAGATAATTCGATGCCCAAGGCTTGTCTAAAACAACCGTAAATATGTTAATTGGAAGTTGACGAGTCTCATGAAACAGTATGTATTAGAATTGTCACTTATAACCGGAAAGTGGTCCAGATGAGACGCGAAATAGTTTGCATGTCTACCGAATGAGAATTTTGGGAATCAATGTGGCGCTTTGTATCTTTTCTCCGCAAGATGTCATTGTCGTCTACCAAGCAGCAGCCAGAAGAATATGACCCCAGGATTCTTTGTTCTGATTGGTGTACTCTACTAGGTGGCTAATGGTAGCCAAGCAGTAAACTCATTGTGGTATTTGAAATCCCATTAAAATCGTTGAAGGCGCTTTAAGTTGAAAAATTCCTGTACACTGGCTAAAACGAAATGGCGGGTTATGCTTCAAAACGCTAAATATGTGATCAGGGTAAATAAAACATCGCCAGGTAATGGACAGTTGACAGTCTTGAAAAGTAAATACGGTGTCAAGCTCCCTAATTGGGCGATAAGATATTCTATAAACTAGTGAAGGCTGTCTCCATAAATTTACGCATCTACTATTCGGGAAAATGGATAAACTACCAGGTGCGGAATTCCTAAACGTTTGCCGTTGAAGATTGATGCTTTAGAAAAATGAGGATTTAAACTGATGAACTACAAGGAAGTCCTGTAAAGTTGAAGGTAGATAAGGATCAATACATAGTGCTCCGTTTATCTAAGTAGCCACATATACAGTGTACGCAATTAAAACGCTTCTCATACGTGGTTCATTTTGGAACTCACTGGGTTGAAAAGCGTTCCATTAGGATATGTTGCCATTTTCAAAAATGGCTGTTTTCAACAAGCTTGTATTTGATCATTAAAGAAGCATGCACCACTGAGGGCAAAGAGAGTTTTGGGTTGGTGGCACAGTAAAGCGGACCAAACATACCGAGTTCCCATTACGTTCCCTCATTCTTTCAAAAGGTGGACAGACTATTTCATTTCCTCTTGGATTTCTCGGACGCATGTGCCTAATATTACTCTTGAGCGCATGGATTATACTACTCTCCATGAGATCCTGGTTAAACCGTTCAGCTGTGGCACCCTTTTGGTACCTAACTGCCATGCCACCAGAAGGAAGCACGAGGGTTCGGACATTGCCAGGTCACAACATCCTAGACAGGGTAAGTCGAGAGGCGGAGGTCGAATTCCAACCACAGACCTTCCGGTCAGTAGATTCGTGATCCAACCGCTGAGTCATCACGCCCCAAAAAAACGTTTAACTGTAAACCGATGGTTGAACGGTTGAAAACAAAGTGGGTTCATTGATTGTGGTTGAGTGTTAAACTCGATGTCGTATGATAGCAAGCGGTGTTTTTTGCATAATGTGATTATTTTCAAGTACGAAACTGCAATCTCCGAGTGGAACTAATAGGAAAGCAAGTTTTCTGCTCTTTTTGCCGTAAGCTTAGCACTTTGCTGAAACTCTCCAATCAACACATGGTAGGTCGTCAGCAATGCAACTAGTCAATTTACAGCTGCTCAGATGCTTGTCATCCGGTATGTACTCAAAACCAAGTGCCGCTTTAGAAATAACCGAGTGGCTTGTGTCCTTTAGAAATCTCTAACATGCTGTTCCTGACAAATATTCAGCTGCTATATTCACCGTTTTAGTTAAAGTATTCAATCGATACTCAGCTAACCGGAAGCAGAAGAAAAAACCAGAAGAAAGCGGATGAAATCTTCTCATTCTCTTAGATCCATCCTATGCTGAGATCCATTTTTAAAAAACAGAGCTCGTTATGATTGGGAAGCACAGATAAACTAACTTGACCGGTTTCCTTGAGGTGCATGAAGAATAAGTTCCAAGAACAACAAGCAAACTTGTAACCGGAATCTGGCTCCGTGTACCACCTATTCACACCATGACAAGTATGAGAGCAACGTCATGTGTCTAGACGGCACAAAGCTCCGGAGATTCTCGACTTCAACAATGAGTAAGGTTTTGTCGACCGGCTTGTTCTCTCCATCATGCTTGTGCAACATGTTATGCACCAGGAGTGGGTGACCATCGTGCTCTCTTACTATTCACATTCATCTTCCATTCAGACAGTCCGTTCATCAGCAATGAAACAGTTGGTACCTTTTCGTTTACAGGTATATGGGAGAGCATGGAAGGTATGTCGCACAATTGGATGAGATGGCACGGTCTGATACATTTGGAAACCGGGCAGCTACACAACAAAAGTGATGGCCATGACATAGATACTGCTGACCGCGTGACGGAGTCAAGCTCGCCGATGTTGTTAGGCGTTAATTACTAGAGAAAGGGGTCCCCGTCCAGGAAGATGACAGTTGTCAAATCGACTGATTTTACTAATAAGTTTGCTTGTACTTGGTTTCCAGGTCTGGACTGCACACGTGTTGATTGTCTCCAGTCAGTAAAGGCCTTTTCAAATAGAGCTCTGTGATGTAAAATGTACTGCGGAATGCATAATTTGTCCCGTTATTAGGGTAACCTAGGAAGCGTGAGCAGCTCCTTTCAGTTTGAAGGAGCTCCTTTCGCCTAAGAAATCGGGATCCAAACAGCATGGTTGTTGGCGTGTAAGCGCGCATGTAGTGACAAATATGGATGTTTAGATTTTGTCTATTTCTATTTAATTTCGTCTTCAAAATGGTTGAAATAACCACACCATTTTTGCGTAAACAACCACGGACGATATATGGGTTCTTGAAAGTCATTCAAGATATGAGTGGATTGTTGTACCAAGTCTCACCGAGACAGAAATTCGTCACGAAATCAGCCACGGTTGTTGGTACTTGGCACTATAGCACGGATGAGCTGTTTCAAAACCTGGCCAAAAGATAATTAGCTTGTAAGTGACTCAGACACCGAATATACCTATTGATTTTCGGATAAAAAAGGAAGTATGTTACTTGTACGTTTACTGCAAAGGATGGTACTGCCATGCCACTTGAATATCTGGATATGGCATGCCGCCGACTAATGCGAACACAAGTGTTACTGGTTTTATATAGCCTCACCTCGCACAATGACCGGAGCTTGAAATTCAGCATCCTGCTCTGGATCAGAGTATGCCTCAATAGCATTCCGTATCAGCTCATGAAACGATTCAGTGCTGTAGTCGATCCCGGCAGTGATCAGTGCGCTTTCATCGAATGCAAGATTGGACACAGCGTATACGGATCCTTCGTAGAGGTGC
>CM030373.1:14178161-14285481 GCA_003604175.2 Clonorchis sinensis
ATATTTGTAATCTCTTTGGAATTTCACGAATTTCTGCTCAACTTTCTTCATCTTATTCTGACTTTTAAGCTCAGTTGATCTCACTGAAATCCAGTTTCCTTTACTGACACATTGCCGCGATTAATTATTCATTGAATGGAAACATGATCGCCTGCGTTCGACCACCTTTGTTGTTCTACTGCGCTCATCTCACGTCAGCTCATCTCAACTCATCTACGCTCAGGTCAGCTCCAACTCCGCTAAGCTGGTATCCATTGCTGCCGGGCCAACAAGCTTTTTCTCAGCTAGCCCATTCGGAGTTTTTATTTCTGGTTTATTCGAAGAATGTTTTTTCTACATCTGCAAAATATTCGATACGCTCCAAAGTTCACATGAGCTGTTTATATATATGCTGGGCATTCTCAATTTTCTTCTCGGGATTTTGCACTTCCAAATTAAACTCGCCAAGCAATTCCAAAAATTCAGTGGTAAAATCCACCTTTCTTTACACGCGAGCTTGATTTACGTGAGCCCGGACACTACTCTCTTACCTCACTATCGTTACCCACCGTTACACGCATTTCCCGTTTGTAGGTCGCACGCATTCATCCGATTTCTATTTACCTCGATTAGGACGGCCTCAACATCTGCTTATTTTGCCAGGACCCCGTGTATTTCAAACCACTTCCGAAGCTGAATACCGTTAATCATTTGATGTTTGGACTTTACCCCGGCGGTCTGGAGCAACAAACGTAAAGCCCCATCGATTACTCAGCTTCCGGACGCCCAGTCCACTCCTTCTAGGGTTCTGATGATCGCGCGTATGTTGACCGTACATCAGCGTGTACAATGTTTTGCCTGTGATTGGCTATGAAGCACGAAGTGCTAGCAACACGACCGGCAGGTTCAATTCTAAGTTACCGCCAGCCAATGTTTGATCGTTTAGTTAGGTCACTTCTTTGCCGGTGGTATTATGCCGTCCTAAGCCGTCTGATGGGCGGCTTCTGCAAGCATCCTCTAAACACTTGGCTCACAAAGCAAAGCCCCTGATTCGTTAGGATCATTTTTGGCACCCCGTGGTTGGCCATGATGTGATTCATTATCACTCAGCTGCTGGTTGCCGCCCGTTGGTTTGGTAAGGCTGTTTTTTCGACCTACCTGAACAGATGTTGTGTCATTATCAAGATATATTAATTTTTGCCCGTGGTCATTGAAAAGAGGCTAACGATGTACATGGCATAACTTGCCGATTTCTGACACAAGAATGCGTTCCACGGGATGAGTCATTCCTGTCGTATTCTCTTTCATCAGTTGGCGCCGCTTACAGGATATCACAAAATCGAGTTTCTTACGTCTCACCCCAGACCCTTACTCCCCCTACCAAAGTGAGTCAGATCTCTTTGTGCACCATGCGTGTGCCACCTTGTGGCATTCGAGGAACCACGGGCAGCACGACGTCTAAATCGGTAACCCTCCAGGAAATTATGCCAGCTCCATTCAGACGAAGCCTATCGTAGTGAGTCTGGAACGTTTTCAACTTTATGTCTCCCTCTTCGTTTTCAAAACTCCATCTATTCAACAAGGCGGTTGCAACCTTACGTAACACAGTGCCTTGCCGCTGGAGTTGCGTCTACCTTACCAGATCCTGTTTAACGGCGAGGCTGTTGACACCAATCCTGATCCTGGAGGGCTTATCTTCAACCTCTGCTCTTGACAGCCAGTCGGCCAGGTGGGTCTCCTTTGCTGGCACGTGCCGGATCGTAAAGTCGAATTCTGGCAACCGGATGGCCTAGCGCGTGAGCTCTTTGCGGGGATACCTGGTGGCACTGATCCACCTCAGGGGGTTGTGGTCGGTTTCGGAATGGAATTTTTGTGGAAGCAGGTACGGCCTCTACTCATCAACGGCTCAGATGATCCCTAAACAGAGTTCCTCAATTGTGGAGTACTTCTGCTCAGCGTTAGAGAGGACGCAAATATCCGATAACTCTAGTTCCCTAATTTCCGACGGAATCCATACCACTGTCAGTAGTTTCCTTTGCGACAATAAATATCCTTGCGATCCTGAGGAGTTATAAGGTCAGCTGCTGATCCAGGATGCGCACTTTGACACGCTCGAACGTTTCATGTGCTCCCATGTCCATTTGGAGTCCCGATTTTGCACAAGATACTTGCACTGTAGAGTAGAAATCGCGTTGAAATCTTGGACAAATCGGCTCTAGTATGCCGTTTGTTCAAGAATCCGCCCTAGGGTTTGGGTACAGCGCAGGCCTCGATCTTTGAAAGTTGTCCTGGCAGCGGGCCGACCTTTCCTTGACTCACTTAATGACCCAGCATGGTCACTAGCAGGCCTCGATCTTTGAGAGTTGTCCTGGCAGCGAGCCGACCTTTCCGTGACTCACTTAATGACCCAGCATGGTCACTGAATCCCGCGGGAGCCGAATTTTGGCTTCATTTATCCGCAATCCAGCCTCCCGGGTACGCCTAAGTACGGTCTTCAAGTTAACTGCGTGCGCTGCTTCCGAATTGCTCTACAGGAAGATATCGTCACCTGGCACGGCGGCATTTTGTAGTTGCTTCGGTAAACAGAGCATCAAGCGCCGAACCTTGAATGATGCCCCCGACAAAACAAGCGGTATCGGTCTAAATTGATATCGGGCTTTCCCAAACGTTTCCGCCTACTCATTTGACTTGAGAGACAGCTGCCAGTATACGGAAAGCATTTTGAACACCGTCGACTATCGGAAACGCTGGAGGGAATTGCAAATCTGTGCAAATGAAGAAACAGCTACAAACCAATTTACGAGCAGCTGGTTCAAATGGTAAAATTCACGCAAAACTGGTATTTCCCTTTTTCATTTCTGTACAAAAACATTCCGAGAATTGTACTCACTGTTGGCTTCCTCATTGACCACCTCCCGTAAATGGAGCGGCAAAGGCCGGGGGCCGTGAGGTCAAAAGCATTTGGACGAGAGGGGAAATTCGTGTTCAGCAAATGAGCAGAAGAAAAGCGGCTCCCCAGCGCCTGTGAACAGTGTGTGCTGACTGTGCGGAAACTTTGGGACCATCATCTGGCCCACGCAGTGCTCGTGTAACATTGGTGTTTCACCGCGCCATAATTGATCACAACCTTTCCGCGGTCTGGGTCAATCACGGATTCAGCTATTCCGAGAAAATCTGCTCCCAAAACTGTCTACTGTATGTCTGGGCTGATCGAAAACTCACTCCAATTGGACCTGTCCCTTAGGGGCATTGAACACACAGAGAGCTAGTCAATTTTGAGGGGGTATCCGCCAGATACCCTCACGGCTAGCGCGCGGCTTGCATTCAGCTTCTTTCACCCTTCGCCGTAGAGCAATCCCGATCCTGTACCAAAAACGCACAGCCCATGTTCCCCGCTATCTACAAAACGGCCTGCATGGATGCCTGAAATAATCACAACCCATCCAGGAAACATGGAGTAATCCAAAATTTTATTATTCACCATTGGTCGGCTACGACGATATTGATTCTTCCAGTGGTCATCCACGCCAAAGTTTGGCCAACGGCATGTTCCGGCTTGCCTGATAGATACTGTCTTAATAGCCGCAAGCTGTCGGTCCATATTAGTCTGCGGGTCCTCCACTGGTGAATCGTCCTTCTTCACCTGCGTCTGCAACGCGGTGAGTGGCGCCTCGGCCAATTCACATGCCTGATGCAAGAGCTCCTCAACACTCAACTGGCCAGTCGCTCCCGCCAACCACGATTGGGCAGCGAGCGTCTGCTGCACATTTTCAGCGAACTGGTTAAACAACAATTGCTTGCCCGGTACTCTTTTATCTCCCAAAATAGCACGATTCAACGGCTAATGCAGCTCGCGAAGAACATTCTAGCGTCGCATTTAGGACCCACCGTGGACGTCTTGAAGTGTCTCGCGGACTCCTGATAGTCGCCCAATGTTTCGAGCTTTACTGCTAGATCTTAGTTTGCGGCCGCTAAGTTTAACGTCCGACGGTCCATCTAGCCGCAATCAGGTTATTCCTTGTTTATTATCAAACTCCAATATGAGGTCACAAACTATTGGACGGAAACGTGTAGCTAAATTATGCAAATTAACTAAAACAATGAAAACACCCACGCGTCTAATTTTAATTCGGAATATTCACTGACCCTCCTGCACTCATAAAAGAACGAGGAGAAGT
Source organism: Clonorchis sinensis (assembly GCA_003604175.2). Taxonomy (NCBI): domain Eukaryota; kingdom Metazoa; phylum Platyhelminthes; class Trematoda; order Opisthorchiida; family Opisthorchiidae; genus Clonorchis; species Clonorchis sinensis. The sequence continues at coordinate 14,182,319 of CM030373.1, forward strand.
AGTTTCGAATTATCAGCAATAAACACCACCTTCCATTACACATCAGGTAAAGTTAAAAAAAAACTTTACACTCGCGTGCCACATCAATTTTTACAGGAGTAGTGCATGAATATGCTCGCATGAGGTGGTAAAAATGCCACGCAATCGACCTTATGCGTTGCTTCATTGCCCCGTCAGCTCATAATTGAGTGAGGTTGGTTATGTTCGATACAATGGTTATCACGGGATGTCTAAATATGTCATATCCAAAAGATCCTTATCACGCGTCCTACTCTTTGATGGTGTGCATGTTGAAAAGTAACACATTTGCGTGTTTATGCCTATGGTTCCGCTGCTCTTGCCAAACCTGCACTGCACTGGGAACGAATACCGCATTCTACTTGTGGGTGCGCTGAGCCAACCCAGGTTGCATCGATGTTGAGTTGCTGAAGGTCGTCCAAGGGAATTCTGGGAGGCGCGTGAATGTGGGGAGCAAGGTTAATGGAATATATGCCTCCAATTTGTTCCGTGGTAGTAGCATATGGTTTTTTAGTTGTGTTGATCGGTGTGATACAGAACTTTGGTTGGTTGAAAAGAATCCGAACTCACCGCTTGATGTTGTAGCTGACGATCATCAGAATTTTAGGGTTTGCCAATTGGACATGTAGATTCCCACAAGCTATTTAATGCACACGAGATTGATACAAATTCCTGCTCTATAGCTTGCACTTGCCTGTGATTTGTGCACGTGAGGTTTGATAATTATACGGAAATACCTGTGAAGTTGTGGATATATCCCTCAGCTAAATTATCTTGACCGTCCAAACAATGGATTTTTCCGTTTAATCTTACCAGCACTTTTATTGCAAGGGCGACTGATTTATCAGGGCACAGTGCATATCACAGCAGATAATGTAGAAATGCATAGGTCGCTTCAGCGTTTTCAGCTCAGCTGTGCTCATCAAACTGACGTGGAGGTGAGGTAAATATCCTGAGCATTTTTAAGTAGGATACCTATCGGAATATTTTCCACTATGTCCCATGTGCTCTATTTCACGAGTTATACGTTAAAACTCTTTTTTACTTTGCATATCCCGGAGGACTCCCCTAAGATACCCGAAATTCTGAATGATTCTTTTCAGAATGTTCGGCGCGTGCTAATGCAACGTCTAGTTTGATTCCGCGTGCATTTTAGCTATAGAAGACTTAGAAGTAGAACGTGGTTCATCTTAGCTTTCGGTATAAGAATGCACTCGTTAAGTGCTATATTCTGTAACCCCAAACGGTTGTTCAATCATCGCCTTTATCTAAATACCGACGAAATTGTTCCCAATCCCTGGGATAGATACACCGCCCGTAATAGAGTAGATACAGTTGACCTGTCGATGAGACAAAGATGTTATATACCACGTCTACAAGGAGTCAAATCATTCTTCTATACATGTGTGTTTTTCGCTTTGTGCTACAACTTTGGGGGTAGACCTGAGCAAATGTTCAGATACCAGACACAAGGTGGTAAACCGCACATGCTTTTCACAACTTAAAAATGCCATAATTAGTCAGATATGACAGCGCAAAAGCTACATAATTCGAGTGAAAGTGTATTTTGGCACAAAATTAAGACTTATCGGTTAATTTTTTTACTATCGGTGTGTCATCCTACGAAGGTTCCGTGAAGGCTAGCTACTTTAATCGAAAACACCGGGAATATTTTCTAAAAAGCTAATCCCGGAGACATTTGGTGGTTGACATTAACTCACCGGTTGTTGCCGCAACTAGAAAACGTTAAGAAAATCCGACTTGTTATGATGTAGAAAGTACTTTGTTGTGCATGCTATGTATGGATGAACAGTTATTGGTCATTGTATGGCTAGAATCTTGGGTTTGTGAATCCGAAGGTTAATCAAGGGTGTAGCATTCTAGAGCACAAGTGTTTCAGAATGTTGAAAGAATAGATCAATTTCAAGAAGAACGATCCATTCTGACTGCAAGTCAGTCCCAGAAAACACAAGCTTGAATCGTTCAGGTTTCCGTTAAATGCGAGTAAATTGATTGAGTCGAAAGTTTTTCTGGAATTGTAGGGTTTGTTTGTTTTAAAATACATATCTAAGTGTATATATATATATAAAGAGGGAGAGAGAACGACTGATTAAAATAGCTTCGAACGCATTACAAATCAAAGGTGAACCAGACACAGCAGGGGCATCCTGAAACGGGGCCACAGATCAGAACTTTGATGAATTATTTCGGTTAATCGATGTCATAAGGCAGCGTGTCACCATCCACGTGTACCGAATTCTTATGATAATATTTGGTTGGGATGCAGAGCCTAAACACAAAACATCGCGACATAACAAAGAATCACTCGTTTTCGATTAATTTAGCCGCATATCTTTTGCATGAGTAACTTCAGATACTTATTCCTCAATAAGCATATCTCACACGTTGATCCTGATCTCCTTTCACATTCATAGTGTTCACCCAATGTGGACCAAAAAGTTTCATTAAACAACGGCCGTTTACCTGGATGAACCAATGTAAAAGAATAATTGTATTTCTCCCGAAAACATTGTCTTTTCACTTAAAAAGTTCCCGGACATTAGAAATACGATTTTGGTTTTGATCTTCTTGGAAAAAATGTAAAACAATATAGAAAATATGTTAGACACATTTAGTATGACACCAAGAGAAACGCTGGGAGCACTCGCTGTGTTTCGTCCTATTTACTGCTCGCAATGAAGGGTGCTAAATAATTCCGCGATCAGAAAAAATCAGGAAAAATTTCAAATAAGAAACCAAGCATATTGTAATTATAGGTAGGTTTTTCCCTATAACCGAACAAGATACCACAACGAATTTATGGTATCCTTCTTGCCAACAGAACCATTGGTCAGCGGTATTTATTTCAGTTCGGTGATACTAGACAAATTGGATCCAACACGACACGCAAATTGGCACACTGGTGCTTCGTAGTCCCCTTGATTTCAAAACGTACATTTTGCTCATTATTTTGATTCAACGCGGCTACTTTGTGTCTCCAAGAGCAGGCGAATTTCCGGGGCAATTTAGTGCACAATTATTTTCGCAGACGCGGTTATTGATGCTGTGAGCTTCCTCATTCAAAAAGAAATGCGCTGATTTACAACATGTGTAATACGCGCGAGTCTCTTTAAAAGCATGCGAACCCATTATTACACAAATGTGCACACGACAAATCGTTCATTGATCTCTCAGACTAGAACAGTGCTTTGAAGCAATTCTTGTGACTTTTATTCCACCGGGTTTTGATCGAATGGCTTATAAGAGGAGCATGGTGTGCAGACTGTAGGTCAACTCCGATTCGGGCACGCGAAATTCTCACATGCTGTCACACAGAAAAAAGCCATTCATGACAAGCTGATGGTTGGTGTGCGCCACATTCCTGAAAGGGCTGAAACTCACCATATTCAAACTATCAATGGGAACTTGTAGCGGAATGGACCACAGGGCTGTGTACAAGCAAAGTCGCAATGGGGTTATCTTGGTGGCCTATTTATAGATTATAGTTTGAAAATAACCAACGGCTAATTGAAATTGTAGAATTGTGCAAATAATGTGACAACCCAATGTCTTCGTTGGGTAGGCTCGTAATTTCTAGTATATTTTGCAGCGCAAGTTCATATCAATCCAAATACCCAGCAAAAAATGATCCTTCCTACCCGAGAAAATGCCTCAAAACGCATCTCAAGGGCAAATGCCAGTAACTGATCTCCGGTGAACTTATTTGCTTGCCAGTAGATGAAAAGCAATGCTTTAGTTTTCTTGTTGAAAAAGCATGCTTAATAATTGGAGATATAATAATATGATACTCGGCCAGAAAGTCGAATGAATTTCCATATGAATCGAAACGCTCGAATAACACAAACGAAAATATATCGCTGATGGAAATGCTCTGTCTGTGAAGAAACTGAAACGACTTGTAACCATTATCTGGACCCTGGCAAATCAAGAAGTTTATCTGTGACTGTCGACCGCGGAAACCTGTGAAAAGCAAACTAGACCACTGTTTCATCGTTAGCATATGCTGTTCCGTGGTAACTGTTGTTGTATACCCAACTGGATTTCGGGTTCGGAATGAATTTTACGCACAGAACCAAACCGCGACATTTTGCTACTAATTTTCACGCTGACGTGACGACGTACGCCTATGAGTCTAACCAGTCGCTCGTTCCTGTGGGATTTACGGCAGGACTGTTTGATTAATTTTCCATGGAACTGCATCGTGGAATTAAGCTGATATAAAATTCCGATTATACAAGTTGATTTTAGATCAGTTCCTTTTCAAGAATGCCCTATATAACCGTTCTTCCTCCGCTGATCAAGTCCACCGCGTAATTAATCTCAATTGTTTCTCATGGATTGACCGATGAGGATTGTGTTATTGCGAAATGTCCACTGGTAAAACGGTGGATACTGCTGATGAGGCATGCGAGTAGTATGTGCTCACTCGTAAGTTTGACTTCATTCAATGGAAGGTGGGATTTACTACGGAGTGTGTGGAACTGCTCTGCCACATTCGTTTACAATTGCGTGATACTCGGCGAATATGCAGAGAGTTCAAGAAGAAGACGGACATTCAGTTTTTCTTAAAAAAATGGTGGATATGAGATTCTGACTCTCAAATCCAATAGTCTGTAAATGTTTATTTGACGTTCTCTAAAGGTGAACGCCGTGGCGTGGGCTTATAGCGTTACACTGGTAGCTAACAACAAGGTTTTCTAAATGCTTGCTAACCACGTTTCCATCTGACCTATATCTAAATATCTTCAGTTGTCATCTCACACAATACAAAGTTCCACTTGCAAAATCTGGAGTCCGAGAATGTCGCATGAATATGTTAATCCGGAATTAATTTCTCCTAGCTGATATTGCGCACCCCGCATGTAAAATTCAATGACAGGCTTGCTTACCATAGGTTTATGGTTCTGCTGCTTGGCTCCACAAAAATACTGGAAACTTCGAATATAATACAAATATCTTGTATCTGTGTGGCGCATGACGTTCTCCAAACGCTCTTCGCAAGGCGATTGCTTTCGTCCAGGGCACCAGTATTGATATAGATTTGAAGTGGAGAGCAAGCTAAATACAGTATATGCAAAATAGTGTCTAAGCTCACCTCTGATGTGCCGGAAGCGTTGGCCATATGCACCAATCCAAAAATGCTAACATGAACATGCCTTCCAGAAAGTTAAACCGTATATCGGCGAAAGTAATCGCAGTTTGTGCAGGTCAAAGCTAGTTTCCGGTCAGTCAGATGTTTGGAGCATTTGAGCAGGTATCTCCAGAACCGAACGAATGCGTTAATTATATAGGGTCACTGGCAAAGTCTACCGTAAACGTAAAAGCTCATTCTAGCATGAAAATGACGAGGTATTTCACTCAAACAGTGTGCCAGCGAATGATTTGAGAAGCTGCAGGTTGTACAGCTATCATGTAAACACCTTGATCGTTGTGCATCCTCTCAATGCTTGTAAGGGACTAGCCACTTTCTCATAACCTTGAGTGTACACATCGTTGACCAATAAGTCCGCGGTAATATTTTCACAGTTCTCAGCAGTGAAATCGAGCCCTGGCGTCCCATCTGCTGCGTCCATCAAGTATCGAAACTAAACTAGTTCCTTATTAGAAGCTTTCGGCAAGCAACATAAAAAATTTTGTCACGATATTTTTCTCATTCTGCAACACCTGAGAAAACGTTGAAGCGGAGGATTGACCTGATGCGCTTCATATGGTGACTTTCTGGCACCCATGTAAACTAGAGAATGCATATATGGAAAGTGAAGCAAAAATTACGGCTTAATCGTGCAGAAGAAAATAATGCGACCTAGTTTGTGAGGGCGAGTGAATGCAACAGAATCACATTGCCTTTCGGAATGAGCACATGCGTCAACCTTATCAATGTGAGTGTTTCCGGGTTGTCTCCGGAAACAACTGACTTGTCTCATGTGTCTTGGTCCAAGTACAACGCTATTACAGCTTCGGATGTCGTGACGCCGAGTGCCACTATGTAATGCATGATGCATCCTTGGGCACTCGGTGGACCATATTTAAATCGTAGGTGCCTGACCCGTCCAGAATCCCCTTCATGCACAATGTTACAACCTGTGCATTTTACATTCTTACCTAAGCCACTCTAGGTGCCAAATGTTTTCTATGTTTTTCTCCCGGCTGTGGAATCACTTGCCTGGTCTTACGAGTGACCACACCGACGAAGTAAAGCATGCCGAGTTGCACGGTTTATTCATGATGTTATACAAGCATTGGGCCGGGAATAAGGAAGCGAACAAAAAAGACACGCTACAAGGCATGCCCACTTCCGGAAAGCGAAAGAGCATTTAAATTGCACATCTTACAAAGAATCCCGAGTGAACAGCAACGTGAGGCACACTGTTTGGCTATAAACACAAAAGCTCTAATATGAGGCCACATTTTTCTTCGCATTGTAAAGATTACACGCTAGTGTATAGCTGTACGTGTGCGCTTGGTAGGAGTGTATTAGGAAGGGCAAACTGCGCTGAATGCCCGAAAGCCACTGGGACCCACAACTGCGCTAGATGATGACTACACAGATAACCTCTCATCAGCAGGCAGCACATGACAGGCTTGTATCGAATCCACATAGCGTGAGATAGCGTTGGACCAAGGACAGACAGTGTCCCTCCAGTGAAATAGCTTAAGGCCGTTGTATTGTTGCACTCGCTTTTTTTGGAATGAAGCTGTTGTCTTCTTTTTGGTCAGTCTTTTTCAGACACTAGGCAATGGAATGGAGTCAGGAGTTAAATACAACGGTTTGGCAAATCAGCTGATACAACAGAGTGTACACCAGTCGACACTATTCAGAAAAGCTAGATTTCCTGAAATTGTTTGAAATTCTTGAGGAAGCTAGCCGATTTAGAAACATTTGAATTTAACCAAAACTTGGATGTTTATTCGTTGTCTCTTTCCCTTCGAACTGTACAACTGAAACATCACCACCACCAGAACAGAATACATTGGTTTAGAACTATCTAAGGTGTAAGTGGAATGAGGGATGTTGAATCAAATTACCGAGATGACATTGAGTAAATTGATCACCTAACTGCTGAGATGTTCCCAAGCAGGCCTGATACAGACACGATTATTAAATCGTTATTCTCGGGTTTATGCTTTGTGTCGATTGAATTAATAAATTTTACTTAGCACTTTTTGGCGCTTTGTAGACTGAGGGCCCTAATCACCCACGTAGCCACTATGACATCGCTACACAAATGAAACAAAACTGCATAAGCCTAAACGGTACCACGATGTTATCTGTAGGCCGGCATCGTGTTCATTTATCGAATATGGTCTAGGCAACCACCGACAATAATTTTGTTTTATGTCTCTGTCGGCGAAGCTGTATTTCTACGGTGTATTGGGTACAGTTTTGCAAGTTCCAAGTGACCCACTTTGCGTGCGGGCCGTGCTAGTTATTAGTTCGTACGGAGCTGTTGTTGATCAAAATAACTTCACTTCATACTCATTAGACAATGTTTTTTTCATCTCAATGTACATTTGTACGTGTCCCGTAGAACACCAGTTCGTCTAACTGAGCCTCACCATAAATGCATCTCCTGGATTCGTGCTAATTAAAAACTAAACTTTTTGAGGACGCAGCTTCAAACGCCTTGAAGCCTCCGATAAAAGATGGTTTTACAATTGTGACAACTACCATTCAGAGAACTCTCTGTTTTCAGCCGCACAAGAGCAACAGGAATTTGTGAAGCTGAATCATGTAAGTAGATTCCAAAGGAATCTGAACAGTACTAATTTGCTTGTGAAACGAAAGCTCCCACCGAACACGCAATGCCACCACGCCATCAATATGTATTGCAGAAGATCGAGAGTCGAGTCAATTAAGAACATATCTGGTTGAACAGACAGCACGTGAGGCATGCTATTACCACCCATAAAAGTAGGCGATTTTGTGAAACCGAATTCGGTGCTAGCAAGAGATTTGGCCGAGTGCCACGTGTACGCATGTTTGTGAAAAGTTTCAGACTAATCGGGGGGATGTCTGCGGCCCAAACATGCAACCGGAAAAACCTGCAGTCAGGGAATTTTCTACAGATTAAATGTAGTCTCCCGAAAAAAGTGAAACATCTACAATGTAATACCTATATGTACTTACATAACACTTGGGTTTTTGCCTGAACGTTTTTCAGACATCATATTTGAAGTAAATTTCTGACATTTTAAGAAAACGGAAAAGGTCAGTTGACTTTCAAAATCTATATTTTTTGACGCATTTATGGTACTGTGAATCTAGCAGCGAGTTCTCCCAGTGTTTCCAAGAAAGTTATACTAAGTGCGACTAATATATTCTCCACAATATTTTGACACTATTCAAGAAGTCAAAATACCAAACTCATATTTTAAAAGTTCACGGGGAGTGGTGCTTTTTAGTTGGATAGTCAATTTTAACGAATGGAAATTATTATTTTACATAGCTCGGTTCAGGTAGGCGGTGAGCTTTGAACCTTTTGATTTACTTTGTGGAAACCGCTAGTGACATCGGTCAACATCACTAATAAAACTTGTCAAAAGCAATCACGATAAAACTTTGAGCTCCTTTTATTAAGATGTAAGTATCGGAGGATACTCCTTCAACTATTATCAGCGTAAATCTTTCTAAAACAATTGATGATCATTTTCATTGGAAGGTGCTACTTACTTAGACTGTAAATTCATGTCCAATATTATCTCAAGAAATTATCTGAGGGAACCTAGAGGTTATCATATGGCGCTTATTGCCCGGACTGAATCGCCAAAGTTCTGATTTGCGGCACCTGTTTTGGGGTGCACCTGCGTGCCTGTGTGGTCTTTACTTTGGATTACGTAACCGTAAATGCTATCTGCGTGTGGACCATATATCATCTGGTTGTAAATTTGTTTCAGTAGCTCTCATGACGAACTAATTATATGCTGAATTTGTATGACTGAACATATCATATCTTCCAGTTCACCAAAAATATAAAACCCAATTTCCTCTACTTGGTGATAGGTGTACAGCTTTGTGTGCATTTACCGATAACTTTCACTTCTGATTTCAGAACTGGGCACCTTTTCAACCTTCGTCCAAAAACGTTTGGTGTGGGCAAGGCGTTCACTATTTTGATTCACACTGTAGTTTTCGGATACTCATTGGCTAGCATTAATTTATCAAGGGTCATCAGTCAGGTAAGTAGAAAACAATATGTGTCCCTATCCGTAAGCCAGAGCCTTAGGCTCAGCATCGTATTTCGTAGATTTAGCCATCCGTTTCACATACCACGAGTGCTGAAACAAAACTTGGCAGCGAAGAAGCCGACGAAATTACTGTCATTGATGACCCCTACGCAAGAATGTCTCACACCTCTATCTGTCAGTCGAACCGATAAAGAGTAGATCCGTTTGTGGTCGCTGCAAATTCTTCCAGGTTTCGCCTTACTTAGGACCCATGGTGTAGGCGTGAGCCCGAGTTTCCGCCATCCTTATGTTGTATTGGAACCGAAATTTCATCCAATTAGTGAAATTCAACCATTTCCAAACATATTTGGCTTCAGCTGGGACCCAGCTGAATCCCTCGTTTGTGATGTTTTAAAGTAACTGGATGTACCGCCGTATGTTTCATTTCGTACGCTGTTCGAGATATCGCGTTACATTGACGTAATACACTCCCCATAAGAGAGCTGAAGAGTGTTCTTCAAAATACGCTATAAGTTCCTCTTGGTTGCCAAAAATTGTCGAATGAAAAGGCTGAGCAATATTCAGAAAACCACAAGCTTGATCCAAGAGAGAAATGTTTAATTTGCTCAACATCGGTTAGCTGTGATTATCTGTTGTATCTTCGTTGTTGGTGCGGTTTTACAGTCAACTGCATGGTAATAATACAAGGTCTTTTCATTCGGAGGGTTTAGTGCAGTGGGTTTTTGGTTATGTGGTCCGGTTTTCTGAGAGACACATATTTGTAAAATGGTTTGATTTTTTTGGGAAACAGTGGACTATTGGCCGTGTTCCACATCTACAAGCGGCTGAGTGTTGATATACATGGTAAGTACCGATCCCTTGTCGTATGCACTTGGGTGTCATTTAAGTAGATTTGATCGGCTGCAATAAAAGTTAGCGCGTAATAACGGCTTTTGAGCAGATCATTTCTTTTGCAGCGGAGTAGCTATTTCACTTTTGAAATGCTGCCCACAAATCAGTGGCTTGATTATCAAAAAAAAATAAAAGTTCAGCGCATTGATACTCCAAAGACAAAATCTAGAGCCCATTTCGGAATGAAATTAATCGTCTTGGCAACATTGAGATAGTGTGTGAAGTGAAAGCGGAGCGCAGCAGCATTTACAAATATTCACCTCGATTCATTTCCATAAATAATTTCAAAATACTTGTCGAATATACCTACCTGCCCTAGTAAGTTTTGAAGCATTTTATTCGGTTTATTTTCGCGGGAATATGCATCACAGGAAAATGCGTAAGTTATTATGAGTGCATCTCACGCTGAGCAATATCACTTTGAGAACAGTCTGGAACTATCAGTGTAACAATCGTTCATGTTTTTTTTTTCCAGGCTTCTTAAAACAGGAATTTTTTTTCGATAAGTAGCCTTAACTAAACCTATTTCGGATGCCGAATCATATATTGTGCATATTTATTAATGACATGAAGTAGGTCCACAGTAAGATGGCTCGCTATTTAAATCGGAAATGAGGACATGCTAAAACCAGCAAATGTTTTATCAGGTAGATAATTAATGATGAGTCACCTTGTAATGCGTAGGTTTATAAAGTGCTCATAATTGGGCTGCACACTCACCAAATCCAGTAACCAGAAGCACCAATTTCGTCACAAAAGCCACCATGGTTTTTGCTGTCTTCAGCTTCCTCACTGAAAAGGTGTCACTTTCATCGAGACCATAGGTTATATGCGCGGATACTTCGATACAGCTTGCATCGACGTGCACACATTAGATCATTCATTGGTGCCCCAGATCAGTGCCTCAAAGAAATGCTTCTGACTTGCATTCCAATGGCTTTTGATCAGATAGTTATTTTGTTAAGCACAGTCTGCAGATTGTGGGCAAATTCCACTTCGGGCACGCAAAGATGATCAAGCACTCTCATGCGTGCATGTGACCAACAATGACAAAGCACATTGCATTCATATGCCTGGCACAACTCAGTGGGATAAATCCGTCAAGGTGAACGATTAGCCTAATGGAGAACACAACTCTCAAGCAGCACAACAACATCGGTAGTATGTGGCTTAACACGGAGGATATAATTACAAATCTATTGACTATAGCCAGTGGCTCGTGGTTAGTCGTAATGGACACCTTTAATGCATGTTAGCGGTATTTAATCTAAGTAAACCTGCCAGAAAAGCGTGCTCTCGTATTCACACAAAAACGGTATCAAATTGCTTTTACAAATGCGCACTTTTGACAAGTATAGTATACTCCAGGCTGGCTGTTTTACTTTGTCAGCCGACGTTAACTATTGGAGTTTTATTCTTTTATTTCAGTACTGTCGATAAACCAGAGCGTTTATCTTTCAATTCTAGGCAGAACACAGGTAAAAGCAGCTACAAACCACAACGCCCAAAAGGTATTGGCGAAGTGATATAAATTAGAAATTAAGCTACTTCGAGTAGAACCCGTAAGATTTATCCGGATAACACAGTGTAAAATCTGAACGAGCTTGTTACTGCACAGCTGATGAGAGCCATACTATAATTCAGAAGGTATCTGCACTAATACATGTTTTGATATGGTTGACAATGGTGAGTTGAACACCTATAAATATAACTGCAATGAGAAATGTGGAGCAAGTCAAAAAGGGAACTTATCGTTCTTTGGTGAAAGTCCGCACGACGGGAGCGTGTTTGCTCCGCGTTGTTTCATAATTGTCCGTGGACTGCGCACGCGCATATCTGTGTGTCGTGAAGTTTGCTTGTATCAGCATACGACTTGTTGCTACGTTTACCAGACAGCACAGACAGTCAATATCAGATGAGTCACCTTTGTGTGAGGTGATTTGTGAGTGTAGAAAAAAAGACGAGTCTCATGCTCTAGTGAGCGACCGTGAGCTGAACAGTCAGGTATGCGGGCGAAAGGATAGCTACAAATACTCCATCTATAGTGAAAAAGAAAAATGGATGTGGAATAAATCCAACAACATAGAGTGAATATGGTCGAATCGGTAGTCCATAGTCGGAAAGGTACCAATGTGTGAGTGAGTATGGCAAGGTATGTTTGGACGTTCACATTAGAGATAAGTTCGTCTTCATGAGCGCATGTCTTTGTTCGTATTCAACCATACGAAACGTCGAATAATGAGTTTCAGAGATGAATGTGCGTGGGGGGTTGAAACGCAATACAGAACATGTGCAGAAGGTAAGCGGATGCATGAGGTGGTCCCAAATTGATGGAAGATGTACAGAAGCGGACAGTGAGCGACTGTGAGCTGAACCGTCAGGTGGGTGTAAAGGGCAACTACAAGCTCTTAGCACCTCTACGTGGATAAACGTGCCGATATTATAACTAAACTTTCGGTGTTGAGATAAAGATGAACGTACTTAGAAGGAACTGTTGCATTACTTTCGATGCACCTGGCGTCCAACAAAAATAATTACTTTAGGAAAACATGACCAGCGTAAGCTCAAATGCATTTTCATGGAAGAAAACTGAGTATGATTATGGAGGGGGCGTTGGTATTCGACATGGGAAAGCAGTTTGGAAAATGCGGGAGTGTTATCAATCGGTATGCTCCCGCGCCCTCCCAGATACTTGCTTAGCATTTCTCCTTATAGCACAATATAGGAAGACCTGAATTCCTATGCATTTTTAAATTTCCCCAAAAACTCTTTTTAGCTGCGACCTGTGAGTCTGCCCGTATGTGCTCTTGTCTCATCGCGCTTCAAGTTTCATATTGAACGAACTTGTTTATTAGGTCTTCATGCAAACAAATGAGCCATTTTCTTCCTTGTACCACATTTGGAGCACAAGGTCACTTTAGTTTTCATGCACAATCTATCGCCTCACCAAACCTGCACAGGTGTGGTTATCCTATATTCCTCGTTAATTTTGAAGTGCGTGTAACTTTTACTACTGAAAGAGTAAGTGAAATGAATGGTTCTCTCTCTATTCCACATCTTAAATCGAGAACGTAACGCACATCTACAGCATTCAGTGAACCTCTACCATACCCAACATTGCTGATTCAGGTTCAGATGGATGTGGCTTTCTTTCCTATCAGTACACTTACAAATGAAGGAAATATGGATTGTTAGCTGCTATATAACCATAAACGAACGGTACAGTAAAGAGCAGCTTAAACATGTTCTTTGTAACCCCGAAGTGAAGTACAAGGTACCGCAAATATTGGCAACAGTAACGTGTGGAAGAAGCTACAGTCAATAGGTTAAATTCGCTGTAAAACTGACGGGACTCTAATACCGCACACGACCGCTACCTTAGTTTATATATCAGCTATAATGTTCTTGCTTATATTGGGCAGCCCGTCTCCCACGGCACTATGACCCAAATTGTGATTAGAGACTGGTCAGTCGCACAGTTTTGATTTCCTTTTTGGAGCACCTCCAAGATTGCGTGCTACGTTTTCTAGTCATTTTCAAGGTTAATAGCCAGCCTCGTTATGGAAGCTGGTGAAAATGAATATCACACATTCGTTGTGTTGTGCCTTGTTGCTTGATTGTTGTTTAGCTTCAAAGCTGCTCTCGTAAGCAATCTCTTTTGCTATCGTCAAGCTTCATGTAATGGGACACTACGTTTAGTAAATTTGCCGGCAAGTGGACGACCTCGTGCACCATGCGTATGCGTTCCATTGTTGGGATGGACTGACGTATTGTTTTATTTCGATCATCGACTTTAGAGGTAGTGACGACCTCGTGCACCATGCGTATGCTTTCCATTGTTGGGATGGACTGACGTATTTTTTTATTTCGATCATCGACTTTAGAGGTAGTTTTGCTGAGTAACTTGTGACTGAGGCTGAAGGTTTTCTTTGGTATATTATATTTCAAATCAGAATTATAGAAGATGTTTCTTCAAAATTACATGACCAATGCACCATCCGTTCAAATTTCAAGGCGCAATTTTACGTTGATGTAAGCGTCCGCTACCCGATACCTTGATATTTATCACAGCAATGTTTTGTTAAACGGTTTACATGGTCGAAGTTGATTTTGATTTTAGTAGGTAAAATTCAAGATAACTTCCACGAAGACATAGCTGCCAAAATCTACAAAACATTTTGCGAAAAATTCGCCAAATTTGTGGACAATTAAATAATTCACTTGCGTGAATACACTCATAAACAACAGATGATGGTATAACTCACAGATGACTCACAATCAGATGAAACAGTAGAATTTTGCACAGAGGAGCCTAGGGTGGGCTTAACCCAAATTCGGCCATGCGTGTTGTATGAAACCACCATATACGGATTTGTTGAAACGTTTATGCGGATATGAAAAAAAATTTTGGACGTATTGTTTGCTCACGTAACATATTGCCTTGGTCACGTTTATTGAAACTACCATATCACACAAGAGCTGATGAAAATTCGGAACGAGCGCGTGCAAAAATAGATGAACAGCCAATGTGTCTACGAAATGCCAAAAATATCAAACGTATGCAACCAAATAAATGAGATCATCAAGTGGGACACGCGTTAGTCGCGATCAATGTGTAAATATAAACACTCCAAAATGTAACATGCCGCCGAAAGTTGTTGTGTGCTGAGATGTTGCTCTGCTGACAAATCCGGATTGTCCGATAAAGGACGGGCCAAATGTAGTTTGCACACATGAAGCTAGCGCAAGAAGAATGCGCCTGACCTTGTTGTAGATAATAAAATATTCGACCAATTATGTTGGACAGGTTCAAAAATGAAGGAAAAAAAACACAATATGGAAGAAAAGGGCAACAGACACACAAGCAATGAAAACCATTTGTTTGATTGGGATTCACATACATGATAAAAAAGTGAATCATCAGAACATTTTTAAGAAAATGCGCCGAAGGCGCGTTCTAACAAGCATGTATGGGCGATGCTTCCTTATGCAGATACATTTACGGCTACCGTGAATATTAACTAGTTGAACAAGAAATTCTAAATTCAAGATAGGAAAGTGCATAGAGATGTGGATTTTTCACGGTGGATGTGGATAAGAAAGGGCTCGTAGCTTGTCGTTCGGCAAACCAGTACTCTTTTTGTCCATATTTGAAACCATTTGGGGGCTTTAATAGTGGCTTGCGTTAATTTCACAATCCAATTTTGCGGTCTTAATCCAGTTGCTTGCCAATCTGGTTTGCACATGTTGAGCGCGTGCCGCAGTTTTGTTGGATCTGGCTAGTGGTAGAGGTGTCATTTAAAACTCATGTTAAACCATGCGTATTATTTCCACCCTGGATAAATCGTTTTCAATGATCCCATCTGCTTGGCGACCTAGAGTTTATGTGCTCGGCATCAAGGTGTGATCTAATGGTGTCCAATCTTATGCTTCCGATGGTCGCTTTTCATTGTTCAATTGACAGCCAGAGAATTAATCCAATTACTTCAATCTTCTGAGACAATAAACCAATATCCAATTGAGCACCATGTGTTTTCTTTATGAAAATTTTTAGCAACTGAAGTGAGTAATTCCCGTATTTGTTCAGTGTGTGCGTAGTCGATGAGGTCCCCCGGGATAAACATTATCAAGATGAAAAAAATTGCACGTATTTGTCAAAGTTAACTCATTTGAAAATTATACTGACGCGGTTATTCGTATTGATATATGTCGCAATATTATTATCAAATATAAGATTTTGTATCCTCTTTGCAATTTAGTCTTATATTGCTGCCTTGAAAAACGATTTATAATCCAAAACCGCAAATTAACTACTTGCTGTTACGCCGGACGAGCGCTACCCATTTATCAATTCTGGCTAGTCTCATGGTGGAACTTTTAGGAATAAATATTTCCCCGGGGAATATGTGTACCTTGTTAACAGGGTACAGGGTGCAGTAAAACGGTGGAATGGTCTTTTTGTACACAGATCCGTCAGTAGAAACATGCTTAGAGGGCTTATGCTAAGAAAATACATTTAAATCTACGCACTCAATTTTCACAAAATATTGGTCTAAGAAAGGACTGAACATCTCGTAAACAAGAAATGCTTCAGATATTAGGGAGAATATAATGCTTACTTTAATACAACATTGCCCACAGAGCTGAAGGTAAGTCGTTGAAGGTCTACTTGAGCACAAAATAAGCGTAAGTACTGATAAAAGGGATTTGCTCGCTGGGTATGCCTTTGCGATTGTTTGCCATCACCGGAGGTCACTGAAGTACATTCACATGAAAGATGTTATAATCAACTAGTTTTTTTATGTTCTGTTTGAGGCAAAGATTTGTTTGATCTGAGATCAAGTAGACTTCTCACGTAGAGATCGTTCATCTTCTATTCACATCCCCTTCCCTGTGTACATTCTTTTGCATGTTCAGGAACGTTATGGTATATCCGACCAGGTATACGTATTAAACTATTATGATTATCGTGGAGCCCGGAATATGGGACGGGATCTTCGTTGCACATCCATGTGAAAAGTATCATCGTCGTGAGCTTCAATTATGTCCCTCGTTATCACCATGCGGTATTCCAAAATGGGTGTGCAGTACCTTACAATAATTCCTCACTTCTGGAGACATTATGCTCAGTTGGCTTAATTATATCTGTGAATGGTGGTGCAAGTCATGTGTGAGTTTTCTGTTGAGCGATTTTGAGCAATGTAGCAGTGATGCCAGACGTGAAGCCAAGTGATGTCAGTTGGGAACCTACTATGTAACTGGAACACAGGTCTTGTCACTATGCGGTGGCTACATTCCACGAATCGTTTTACGTCAATTTTAATTATGGTGGGAAAATCAGCCATATGTGCGAAACACTCGAAAACAGAGTATAAATGCACGGAAGGAATAATTTCTAAGTAGTGAGCAGGTGTACACAGTACCTGGTTAAATAATTATATCCTCAAATGCATGAAAAATAGGTGATGCTAAAGGTTTATGGCCTCCAGAAAACGGTCAGAAAACAGCCACACGTTCTGCCTTGGTTACTTGCAAAAGTAAGTAGTGCAGATGACAAAAGTTGTATTTTCTTTGATCTCTGTTGCCTTTGAGCTGGCCGAAGGGCAGACAGCTAGCTGTCACTAATCAGATGGAATGTATTTATTTTGAGATACCATCATGCCGGTCGCCATAAGATACCCGGTGATTTCATCTGTACATTACACGTGGATTCCTGGAATATCAAAGTGGCTAAACACAGACTCCACATACACCACGACGTACAACACCAGCTGCAAAGCCTTTAGAATGCTGAATCAAGCTTGATAATTAAGAGACTAAAGTCAGATAATTATCGGAATGCTGATATACAGGGCTTGCTTACAGGAAACACTTGAATCCATTCTAATTCATTTTTGTTCAGTTTGGGAAGCCGAATACTTCCCAGGTAGAAGCCGAGTTTGCCGGCGGCACCAAACACCTGACAGAACGGTTTGTGGGAAATTATAGAGGGACGGTCGGAGAGTGATCCCAGCCAAAATCCTCCCCATAGTATAATAATAACACCTTAGTATGAAATGAGAGTCCACAAATAGACCAAGTTTGGTGCATTCCTTCTGACTATGATCGATTACACTAGGAATCCACACCACTCTATGTGTTAGGACACCGGTAAGACTCTACGGACTAAATACCGCTTGCATTGTTCACTTTCGTTTATCACTTTCCTCGTTGACTCAGTCTGTCCTTAGGGAAGACGGCAATGAATATAAGCTCTCGTTAAGGTGTACGGTGATGGTTATATACCGTTGTGTCCTGTAAGCCAGCCCACACCAGCAGAAGCTTTTTAGCATCGCGAATAGTTCGATAATGTTGAGCCTAGCACGCTCCGACATCCAAGAGGATGGCTACTTACGGTCAAATTTAGCCGTTCTGTTGACAATGACGGCAATTAACCCTCACATATCCCAAAGCCCAGAACTTAGTCTCAGAACGAAGCCGTGTCAGATTAAGACGACCAGGCTTTCCATGGTAATATAGTTTGGGCCTGGCTTCACGGGACCCGTGATCTTCAAAAGCTCGAGGCATGTTACAGCTGATGTTTACTCCACGTACGTTGGAGTGACATCGTATTTTGGCGTTATGGACCGCTGTCTTAACGGTCTCCACCTATCCTCATTGATCCACACACCTGAAATTCAGTAGCCCTGGTAAAATCCATGCATTCTAGATTATTGAAGGTTTAACTAGCCCTGTTGCCCGCCTATTATACAGTGGCATCTTGGTGTGTATGGAATTATAATGTGGTATGGAAACTGATTATCGTTGTGCTCGGGACATATTGCGGATAGTTTTGTATTAGTGAACGGAATCCCAGTTATTCCTTAGACCGATTCCTTCATCGGCAATGTTGTTCCCCGACATCCACTTCACAATGGAAACGGAAGAAAACAACAAATTGGCGTTCCTAGATGTGCTGATCACGAGGAAAAGAAACGGCCAACTGCAGACTGAAGTATACAGGAAAGAAACACATACAGACCAGATTCTGAACTACTACAGCAACCATCCGAACTGCCACAAACGGAGCTGTGTTCGAACCCTATTCAAGCGGATCGAGACTCATTGCAACACAACAGAAGCGAAGAAAAAAGAAGAACAAAGACTCTACGAGACATTCCGAAATAACGGCTACCCGAAGAATTTCATACGGAGGTGCTTACGAAACCACCACCAAACGGATTTGCCAACACAATCAGAACAGAAGAAGGTTACATCAGAAACGTCGCGGAGATGACTGCACGACATCTACGGCAATATGGGATTACAGTCGCCTTCAAGCCTGCAAACACGTTGAGAAGAACTCTCTCGAAACCAAAGGGAAGTTTGGATGCAATGAAGAAAACGAACGTGGTCTACAGACTTAAGTGCAACGACTGCGACAAACACTATGTTGGCCAAACTGGAAGAAAACTGGCTACCAGAATACACGAACACAAGCTTGCCAGCAGAAGGCATGACCCAATGTCACTTGTGTCAATCCACGAAGACAGAGAAGGACACAAGTTCAATTGGAACAACGTTCAAATACTTGCTCACGCAAGAACAAAACGGGAGCGAGAGTTTGCCGAGGCGTGGTACTCCACACAAAAGTCGATCAATAAACACATCGACATTGACCCCGTCTATCAGCCGTTACGAGCAAAAGAACTACACGGTCACGGGACTCTGGGCCACATGGACAATCAAGAAACCTAACGACAACCAGCGGACAAATGGCCCCAAAGGAAGAAACCCACGAAAAACAAGACCACTGAATCAACCAATCAAGGAAACCAATCCAGACCTCAAAGCAAGAAGAAAACGACCGAATCACAACAGAACAATCACCCACAAAACTGTTGAATTGAATACGCCCAATGAACCAAACAGACACAAGAGATTGACACCAGGTCAGATTCACAAGGGTCCAATCAAACTAGGCGAAGACCCCCTTCAGAACTACCAGATGCTGTTTTAGGACCATATAAGCACAGGCAGAAGAGGAGGAATTCACCCACTCAACCCCGCACTGATGATGTCACCTCGATTGGTGATGAAACGTTTGCAATCCAACTGCCAAGCTCGGCGAACAGACCAACAATCAATCGATTCCTTCATCTCCAGACTGTTGCTCTAATTAGAAAAAAAGGAATGTTTAAAGCCACCCTCTAGGACATCGGCTAAATTAACCAACTTCCAAAAACCGTCGATATCGGGGGTGCCACATCTAGTTGGAACACTAGTGCCACACGTAATTCGTCTTCAGAAAACATCCTCAGTGTCATATTGTCAAGCTCATTGCATAATCTTTGTGGGTGAAAACAGCTAGTATTTGACCCGGCTTTGGAATACACAAAAACCCTTCCTATGAGAAATCAAGGACGATTTTGTCTTCGCTACACTTCCGCGCTTTTTAAACCGGTGCCAATTTTCATATTATATGGCGATACTTCCTGGCTTCACGGAATTGTACTGAGCGTATTCTTGTACTAAAAATTATAAATGGCACTTCGATTGTGGGCACACCACTGAATGGTCCAATATTTCCGATTCCCTGGACATAATCGCGACAATCGCCGTGCCACACAACCTCCCCACTGAAGTAGGAAAACGATTTTCGAAAAAGCGATTTTGATGTTGTTTTGCTTGTGCGGCCGGATTTCCCTCCAGCGTAAAAGTTTACGGATATTTATTTATCGTGAATGATCAGCGTATTATTTCACATGAATTCAGATTACGAAAACCTCTATCTTGCTCATGAGGAAGACAACCCCAAAGACAGAAACCGTTGAGTGGTTTTACACGTGACGTATGGTTTTTCCGTTGTCGTCTCTTGTTTAGTAATGGAATATTTCTTGCGTGGACCTGCCGTGCACGCTCCGCACACTTTTGCTTATTACATAATCTATGATAATTTCGACCGTTTTCTAGTTACCTTTTTTATCGCCTGATATCTGCTATCCGCTTGTTGCTTTACGGATTTGGTTATAACTGTTTCGGTTTTCTGAACTGCTGGCTACTATGTCAATTACTCCCAAATGTTTACGCAAATTTCCGTTTTATTTTCGGACTTCCCCAGGGTTTCTTCTCTGTATTTCCCATTTTCCATGCTGCTTATTCTCCTCATTTTTGCTCATTTTCTCCTTTTGTACTCTTATTTTGCACACTTCCTTCACACAATTTGGAAATTCATTTTTGCATCAGCTTATGACGGCTCTTTGCTGTTTCCCATTTTTATATGTTTTAAATACGAAGCCCAACTTACAGTGGCTGCTTGCACGTAGTTCATCTATTTTTATCATGGCGAAGACGGAAGAATACTGTCCTTTTTTCGCTATCGGCGACACATTTGGGATGAACTTCTGTAACCGTTTGCAGAAAGGTGCGCCCTCTTTTAAGGTAAAGTGTTCGAGTAGACGAACCACAACACTCGATATTTAGGGTTGCTAATGCGCGTCTGTTCGAAATAAGAGCGCGACTTATAGGGTACTATATTCGAAGTTCGGATAAGGCCGAGCACGGTTACTCCTTAAAATTTCGGAAGAAAAATAACGGGCAAAAATGTGTCACAAGTAGAACCCGAGTAAGTTAATAAGAAAGGCAGAAGAATAATACTTTTCTAAGCTATGGATTTGACATGCTGGTGGGATCAATGTCTACGCTTGAACATTTCCCTTTTGATTTCAAACAGCTTCCAAATCGGGGACACAAACGAAGGCCTAAAGCAGTGCTCATGTCCTAATAAAATTATTTTAAGGAAAGCCACAGCTGTATTGCTAAAATTTCACAGACTGCGCTTGCATACTAAGGCAAAAGATCGACGAAAACTTGATTACGCGCATGGATAAATCGACAGATGGATGGGCAAATGGTTGCACTGATGATTAATGTGGGCGGATTTAGATGGATGAATAGATGAATAGACGATGAACTGGCAAAAGTCTGACTTCATCAGAGGATGCACGTAGGAGTGGCTTATAAAATTTCGCTAGGCGGCTTACGCAAAATCAATAGGCCTCCACTGCGTGCTTCGCTGTTGCTTCTGCTACTTAGCTACATATTTTCATACGTAATGAAATATACAAAAGAAATTGGCGAAAGCGTACATTTAGTAGACTTTTAGTTGGTGGAATACTCAACGCAAGCAAAGTAGCTGGCTTGCATACTTTTATTTCAGACTTGGCTGCGTTTGGCATGACATCATAATTTAACCAACCTAGGTACCGGAAAATCTTTGTGGCAACTATAATCTAAATATGCCAATTGTTTACTGCATAAATTAAAAAAGTTCCGCGTCCTTCAGGCTGATGATCTGCATTGAGATTTCTGATTATATCGCACGCGAATCACGAAGTGATTGTTATTTGACATAAACAAGTGAATGCTCATTCATCGCTACTTTGTTCTGCATCACTCGGTAACTAGTCCCTGAAGTTCAGAATATATACACAAAATATACAGAGGATGCTGTACTGCGTCGTATTCATGCATGGTAAAGACACCTGAACTCAATTTATTGCTTCGTTTGTTTTTCAGAAAGTGGGCTTCTCAAGCAGCAATCTCCATCTCTGACGACTAAATTTCCAAGTAAAAAACCGACCAGATATAATGTATACGACCAATCTATTATAAGTCATGGTGATTTTTTATCGCGGGTTCGGTTTTCAGTGTGGTAGTAGTAGGGTGAATTACCTACCTCACAGTTGTTCTGATACTTGAGTATTATTGTTTTTTTTGCAGCTGACAATTTCTCAAGGTATACTCTGCTGAACTCAAATGCGAGATTTTGTTGTTCACTGTTTTCATGGCAGAAATGGACTCACCACTTGGTACCGCAACTGAAGTGATTCAGTAAATGACGATTTGAACAATATGCAAATGTATATTTAGACATATACACTTGGAGATAATCACCGATGTCGTATTAAAAGTTTATGAAATGATGTAGAGATAACTCTGTATATGAAGTCTGGAATTTGGGGATGAAATCTTTCGCCGATATATACTACGTGCCGATATTTGGCAAGATTTATGACCGTGTGACCCCTGTGCATACGATGGGCACCATCCGAAAACATCTGACACGTGTACATTTTTTCGCATCACATATTGTGCACTATGGCATGTTTGCTGCTCTGTGAGGCATTTGCTGCGAGGCATGTTTGGAAACCTAATATACCTAGTTTACTGCGGTACTCTAGAATACTACTTGCGAACTACAGGAAAACCGCGGTTAAATTGCTGTCAGTTACCGAAAGCTCAAATCTCCCCGATTGAAAACACGTTTGTGGACTTCAAACAAGTAGTCCTCCAGTGCCGCGTATGAGGCAAACCTGTCGACCGGCAACTGGGAAACTGACAGAGTCGCATATTAGAGGTCTTCTAGAATCTTCTCCAAATCCCGCAATTTGGGAGTTGAACACAAAACGAGACGAGATCGTCACGTCTCAGCAAAGTTCGGGAAGATTTGCCTGTACCAAGCCGCTACCAAGCTCACTTCAACGCTGGATTCGGACGTAAAAGTGGCACTTCTTGGATCTCGGAAAAACCTCACAATCGGTGCTAAAAACAACTTGGCGCAAAGAATTATCAAACGGCAAGTAAAAATAAACGTGCTAGCCAAACGCGAAGTCTAGTGGACACGGCTAGCCAAACAAGGGAAGATTTCCGGGGAGCCAGTTCATTTGAACCTCATCACCGGCCATTGGAAACCACCTTTGCGCAAAATCATTAGGAATTAAAATAAATTAACCATCTTGAATAAAGTAAGTAGATCTGAACCAGTTGAATGAATAGATTTGAAAAAAAATACCGAGGCCATCATCTACTACTCATCTGGAAGCTACAGTTGACGTATACACATTGACGGTAAACGTGGAGCCCCGTACGTCCGGAGACGTTTTTTTTACTGTATTTGCTCTCTCAAGCGCCACCGCACGTCTAGTCCGGATGAACTCTTATCCATATCGTCGAAGTTTGGGGCCAAATCATCATTTAGCGCTCATCGGATCAGCTTACGTGAGTTTGTGGGAAGGAGGCCATACAAGTCAACAGATGGCAGCCGGTAATAGTGTCAATTTTTCAGAAAAGTGCTTTTAGTGAGTTTCGTAGCCACAAGAGCTCATCCCATTTGCAGGGATTGCTTGTTATTTGTCGCTTTATTGTGTGTGAAGAAACACTAAGTCGAGAGCACCGAGCGGAGTTTTGACCAGGTGGGGTTTACGTTTTCAGACCTTTACACTCCGACAGGCTGAGACAACACTTACATGCAACTGACCCACACATTTTGTATTCCTGGATTTCCATAGCACATTCGACTCGTTTGACAGGTTTGCCCTGTTTGACAAGCATATCCCTCAAGGTATGCCTTGAAAGTATTTGATCATAATAAATGCCATTTTTTCAGACTTCCGGAAGTGTCAGTATGTACGGAGTTTCCTCCAAATGCGGTGTTTGTCAGGCCCATCCGCGCCCTTCGTTGGTATTTAATTTTTTGATCTATGAGCTGAAGAGCCGAACGCTAGAAGGCCTTCAAAAGTCCGGTATGCAGATAGTTTGTGATATGCAGGCATTACCTTCCGCATCTGCGACGATGATAACAGGGCACAGTGCAAAAATTTCCGTTGATAGCGATGGTTACGACTAGAAGAACCATGATGGATGCGCCAATCATTTGAGGGTACTTTGATCGTCACTAAATCCTCCATTATTCAGCATTCTGGGCAAATCACAAAGACACCACGAAAACAGTGGAGTTTGAAGCTAATAATACACTCAGAAAACGATAGATGTTTCCGCATTGCGCATAATTGTTTCCTTGTAAATCACTGGTACCAATGACGTTCAGACTACTCGAATAATTTATTGCGCCGCATTTCGATGTGCAAACCAGCATACAAAGAGCAAATTTCATATATATTCAAGGCTTTTTGCAACGGGTTTCAAATTCAATACTTCCGGTTTCTAAAAAGCTCTTTGGAAGCGCAAGTGTGTACATTTAATTTTTCTTGGTGATTGAAGTCTTCCAACCACGTCTATACGGAAGGATCGAGCCATCGTTGAATGATGTTTTGTGTACGCAGGAATTATGTTGCACACTATGCTGCACAAAAGGATGTGTACATGCCCTGCTAACAGAGTTCCCGGGATCCAACGGGAAAACGTCCGGCAAAACGTACTTCGTCCGATAAACGTTTCTGCGGACCATGGAAGATCCAAGACGAGATTGGTCAAAATTATCAACCATCAGCGCGCATCCGGTGTAACAGCAGCTAGTTCATGTAGAGCTATGGAGTACAAATTGCGTTCTCAGACTTTAACTCTGTGACTTACATGGCAAGATGACACGGGGTCTCATAACCTAAAATATTTCTATTACATACCATACATCATCAATACTATATCGCTAATATTTATAACATCAGTATGACTTGCAATTGAGCCAAGTTCAACAGTAGCGTACGATCTGTTTTCCAACCACAAGCTACCTGCAAGCGGCCCCGGACAAACCAAATTTAGATGAATCCGTTCGGATAATATTGGACCCAGTACAAGACAAATGATATCAGTTTGCACAATATCAGTCGCTACGAGTGTACTCCACGTCGGATATTTTTGATTCGAAATGCTGCACCGACATCAGCAAATTATTTACTACTGCCGACAGGATCGTCCGGTTTATGATGACTAGTGCAAGTGCTTGTTGAATGGGTACATTCCTAGGCTACTTAGTTCGGTTTACTCAGCGCCTGATCCTGCCTAACAACCCGCGCCAATATAGTTAATTGGTATTACTAGCAGTTCCCAGAAGATGAATTCGACCAAAAAATACTTAGTAGAAATTATAATTAACCACTTCCAGGTAGATCGGTCCACCACATTATGAGGCCCATCGTGGGCAACTGGAAAAATGCTGCCACCCAATTTTATCTTGATTATAAGGTTAACCACGACTCGGATTGACAGAACCGTGGTAAAAAATCAGGTGGTCCAATTACTTCCGATTTACATGAAAACATTTATAAGCTCATTACGGGTTTTCAGCTTGTTGGAAAACACCAGGAAACAAAGTCATCCAATTGGCACTGATTTTGTTTCATGTTAAGACAACAAAATAATGCAGGATTGAAACAGGATTACAGTATAACGTGAAAGCGGCTTGCATTCGGATATACAAATGCACCCACATTTATTTTGCTCAAGTAGAATGCGAACTATTAGGCTCAGGTTTCCTAACATGCATTGAATTGTCAACAGTGTTCTGTTGAGACAAACACTTTAATCTGCCAATTACATAGTACATCTCTTGTATACTAGAAATAAGACCAGGGTAAATCACCAATTTGGGCAATACGAGCCTGTTCATTTCAGTGTGAATATGGATTCAAAAAATCCAAACAATTCTGTACTGACAAATCAAGCCATAGTCGAAAGAAAGTTTGTGTACGCAGAAAACATGTTACACTCCAAAAGGCCTGCACAACTATATCATATTTTCACGTTCCTTGGAAGAACTGTCAAGGAAAATGTAGTTTGTCCGGGAAACGATTTGCGAACACTGGAAGATCCAAGACGAGACTGGTCAAAATTATCAACCATTAGCGTGCATCCGGTGTAACAGCACGCGGTTCCTGTCGAGGTTTCAGTACAAATGAGGTTTTGAGGCTTTAACTATGCGACTTATATGGTAAGACGACACCAGATACCATACCATAGAAATATTATTCTATTACATATCATACATCATTAATACTATATCGCTAATATTTATAACATCAGTATGACTTGCAATTGAACCAAGTTCAACAATAGCGTACGATCTGTTTTCCAACCATATCATTAGGATCAGGGAGACTCAACGTCTACGCACACATTTACTAAACACGAGGAATAAACCTTGCAGTTTTTAAAATTTTCACAGAGAAAGCACAACTTTCTCATTTGGATATTACCCTATTGTCTCAGGAGAATGAAAGATTGTATTAACTTTGGCTAATGAAAGCCAATTGTCACGGTGTTTCTATATGGTCAACGATCGAAATGCGCTGAGAACGTAGTGAGCATGCCTTTTATCCCGTATGATTCTTCAACCCCTTACCTAATCAGGGAAATACAGATGTTAGGTGTACACGGCACGTTCTCAGACTACTCAAAATGCGATGAGGTATTGATTTCAAACAATATAAACAAAATTCTATGACCAAGGAGAATAGACCTATTTGACTGACTCGCCCGCAGTGACCGAACTGCTTAGGATACTAGTTTTCTGCAAAATAAAATAGACGGGTTGGTGACAGTAATTAAATTGGAAGTTTTAATAGCTCACAGTAGACATTTGTGTGATATATCAAGAATGCAACACGATCCTTCCATGCATATTTGAAGAAATTTGCAGGTGAACAACTACCTTAGATGTGGCTTCTCATGCGCAGCAGATAAAATAAGGGTTCCTATCCAGCTCAGTTGGTCAGTCGCCAGCATCCTCAAAAGGAAAGATCTTAGCAGTTGAGTTCCATTTTATCTGCTTCATGACAAGCCTCTAAATGCAAGCAATTACCACTGCCACGCTGTATAACTTCGAAACCGTACAACATGTATGCATTTTAATCTACTGACACTGACAATGATTATTAACCAAAGCCAACCACGAGAAGCAAGAACATCACCAAAACGCATGTTGCCACACAAGTTGCATGACTAAACATTTTGGGGCAACTTGCGAACCATATCAATGAACCTACGCATGAACGTTGGTTTATTCATTGGTTTCCTGGAGTACAGGGGGACCTAAAAGAAACGTTTTTGGTTTGCATTCGGCTGGGCTATGATCGGGTATTTAGTCGGCATAGAACAACCTGTGGAGTTTGGTGCGTTCTATTAGGGGCGTACAGTGATGCCTAACCGTTCTGACACATACATTGGCCAGTTCATGAAAAAAACTAATGGTCAGTGCAGGGCACATTCCTATGAGGACGCAAATCCTCGTAAAAATCGCCAGTGTGAACTTGTGGTGGACTGAAAAACACGAGTATGCTCTAGCCTATTCACAATGGTATTAGTCAGTTAGTTTCACAGTGTTATAATCAGAAATTCTCATATTCCTAGCGCTGTCTTTCGAATCGCTGAAGCAATGTAACAACTCACACTGTGTAACAGATCAGTTGTGATCTGTCAGTTGGTGGATCAGTTGCTCACCGTTATTTTAACGATGAACCTTTTTATCAAAGAAAGAGTTTCTGCTCGGCTGATAAAACATGCCTCAGCTAATACGCCATCTACTGTTAAGTAATAAACTTAAGAAATCCTGGGTTGCAAATTTTGCTTGTGACAGTTAAGTTACGCCCTAAAGCAGGAGAATCAGCCGAATGGTTAAAACTAAAATATTTCATATTAATTTGCCTGACGGCATAGCACGTGCGCACGCAAATCACTATACTAGTTAGGTCAAATGGGGATAAGCCATCTAGTATAAGAACCACAGACCATAAAGCAGCGGAAACATGGATGTGTTGCTCTGGTCGTTGCTGCCTAACAACTCCAATAACTAGTTGGAGTTTGAGAAAGCGAGACAACAAATCCGAACAAATGGCGGTAACAAGAGCACAGCTTCCGCTGCTTATTGATTAAGAAGCATAAAATAGACGGACTGGCGGACTCAAATCCCGGCATCCAAGCCTATGACAATAGCGCAACAATTATCAACATGGATAAGTTTCCGTGTGACGAACAATAGCCTCCCTATCTTCATTGAGCTGAAGGGCGTAACAAATTCCACAAATGGCACACAGATGTTGAGTGATATCTACGCATTTCTCGTGCACATTCCACGAAACAAAAAGGCTTCCCTTTCAGAGTGCCGCCGAGTGACCGAATGAATGGCATGCACACCTTTATTTTACCTTATTTGCATGAGAATCCACACCCTTGGTATTTGCCCACCTTTGGCAGGTTTATTTTAGCTTTATTTAGAAAGGCTGAGGTTGAAACACTGAGACGTTTGTTTGGCGATAATCAAAAACTTCCAACTCAATCGATTCTCCTGGCAAGCTGTGCACTTACTCATTTTGAAGCAGGCTGATGGTACTCAGCGGTTTCGCGCCTGTGCACCTTGCGTCCGGATTCATTTTAGTTGCGCTGCATTTTTGCAAGACCCATCCTGATCGTAAGCTGTGCGGGGATTCTCTTGTAATCGGTCTACTACTCAAACTCACACCAGTTTTGACGCCCAAGGTTTATTATTTTTCCTCCGATCTGGAATCCACTTGAGTGCTGAGCCCTTAAACACAGCATGTGATATAAATTCTCAATAAATAACACACTTGGTTGAGATTCTTTCTCATATACTTTCCACGGAAAGCCGCGAGCTTCCTTTGTAGAAACATTCTATTATGGTTTCACCGCAAGTGGTGCGTTTATGGGTTTTCTACGTTTTCTTAAGTTGCAAAGAAACTATGATGGATTCGCCAAGCCTTTTCAAGTAGATTGGATTCCTTTTTATAAGTTATAATTAGGATTTTTGGAGCTATTGCCTTTAGTCAAAATTCTTGGTAGCAAATTGCATGGCGATATGGAATCACAGCTGATGATAAGGGAGGAATTGTAGTTCGTGTGGCGGCGAGCCGTTAAATCATTTGGACGTTTTGGGATTCGTCTGCGTTGTTCACATTGTCGAATTCGCACTCTCGACCCAGACACTTGTCAGACTGTTCCGCATGTATTTGTAGCGAGCTGGAGTTAGTGTGTATTCGGGCGACTAGCGAGTAGTGGCAGTCTTACCCCATGTTTAATCATCACTGTTGAAGCTATTCTGGATTAGTGGCTTTCAATGATTCCATGTTCCAGGATTCCAGATTTTTCGAATGGTGGCATTTGAGACAAGAGCGGTGCTAATCTGTTTGGTGACCTGGGGCTTATTTTCTCCGCATGAACGCGTAATGTCTAGACAGCAGTACTTGTGTCAGAATTCACTGGTTCCCATGTCCGGTTTACATAGGCCTATAACAGTAACAAAGGTTATACAATTCCTTCATGCTATCGCGACAGTGGGGCAATATTCAAGTGAGCAAATTGTGCTTTCTCTGTGAAAATTCTTAAAAACTGCAAGGTTTATTCCTCGTGTTCAGTAAATGTGTGCGTAGAAGTTGAGACTCCCTGATCCTAATGATATGGTTGGAAAACAGATAGTATGCTGTTGCCTATCTTGGCTCAACTGCAATTGATATTGATGTTGTGAATAATAATGACATAATATTAATGATGTGTGATACGTAATAGAAATATTTTAAGTTATGAGACCCCGTGTCATCTTGCCATGTAAGTCACAGAGTTAAAGTCTGAGAACGCAATTTGTACTCCATAGCTCTACATGAACTAGCTGCTGTTACACCGGATGCGCGCTGATGGTTGATAATTTTGACCAATCTCGTCTTGGATCTTCCATGGTCCGCAGAAACGTTTATCGGACGAAGTACGTTTTGCCGGACGTTTTCCCGTTGGATCCCGGGAACTCTGTTAGCAGGGCATGTACACATCCTTTTGTGCAGCATAGTGTGCAACATAATTCCTGCGTACACAAAACATCATTCAACGATGGCTTGATCCTTCCGTATAGACGTGGTTGGAAGGCTTCAATCACCAAGAAAAATTAAATGTACACAATTGCGCTTCCAAATACCTTTTTAGAAACCGGAATTGCAAATGATAATCGCGTATGCAAACCATACCTAAAGTGATTAGGAAAATAACGTATTTGTCCTAACACAACACTGCTCAGAATTTGTATTTTACTCGAGTACAAAATACGGTTAGGTGCAAATACAAGTGATTTGCTCTCAGCGTGTGCGTGTACAACAGCTTTCCTTTACGTGAGACTGTTTCGAGTGATTTCCGGTCCGTTATCCTACACAGGGTTTAGGTCCTGAATGATATAATTCTTGTTCAACGACGGATTCAACTGCGATTATACTCTATTGGTCTCGTTGGAGCAGTTAATTGAAGATGTCCGCATTCTTGTCACTGTACTTTCTGGTTCACTCTCATTTGGAAGCCCTTCTCAGATATTGCAGGTTCTATCAGTCGTGAAGTCCATTATGATACTGGTGCAGCTCCTAAGACTGTAAATGTGTAGTAATAGGACGACATGTCTCCGGAAAATGTAGCATGTAGCCGCCAGTAACGAGTTATGTGAGATTTGTAACTTCCGTAATGGCCGGAAAATGCTTTGAATCAGGCAAGCGAACAGTTAGGTGACACTACTACTACTTATGTTTTGAAATGCTAGGAAGCTCATTATGTTAGGAGACAAGCCGGCCAAACCGGACACCAAAACGCAATTGGGGAGTTTGATTCCAAATGTTGACTGGATTTTTGAAAGCCTAGATTTAATCCATAATCCGAAAAATTGTATATTTGTCAGGAATCATAATTGGGCAATCAGAGACTCTAAAAAATCATGCCATTCACCATCTTTTCAACGAGAAAGACTCAGAACGCAGCCGCATCTGTTTATCACCAACGTTACGTGGCAAACTTTTTGTGTAATACCGTGCCCTACCGAACAGTTGATTTTCAAAACCTCGAGGCTGGTGTTCGAGATTATCACTCCCTGTCGTCTGGAATGATGTTCAGAGGTATCAAGACATGCTATGTTGATCCACTGATCCCCATGTTTTGAATCTAAAGATGCTGGCACGTTTTATACAAGCCCACTTTTTCAACCTCTGAGTAGCGCTGTTGCCCCTACTTAATACAGCGTCATCTTGTTGTGTGCGGAATTGAAGTGTTATTCCTGACGCCGATTCACTCATCTCCAGAACGCTGATCTAACTTGAAACCTCAAAGCAAGTTTAAAAGCCACCATCGTCGACTGCGGCCAAAGCAACAAAATTGCAAGCGCTGTCGGCGTGTTAACACTAACCATTTTCGTAGTTTACCTTTTGTGAGCATCTTCAGCATCGCATTGTCAAGTTCATTATACAATTCCCGTATGAAACGGCCATCTGAAATTACTCGAGGTCATCTATCGGGTTCCGACTTTCAAAACTTTCCATTTGGAAAGTAAGAACGATTTTGTTGTTACTATAATTCTCCGCTTTATATCCCTGGTCCTATTTCCTATCATGTGTTGAACAACTCCTGGATTCATGGAATTATACTCCGCGGTTTCCATCTAGGGACATCACTGGAAGATACAAAATCTCTCATTCTCTGGGCTAATTCGTGACAGATTATACTCCGCGGTTTCCATCTAGGGACACCACTGGAAGATACAAAATCTCTCATTCCCTGGGCTAATTCGTGACAAGTATCATGCCACAAAAACTGATGTATAAAAACGATTTCTGTCAAGTCATCTGGATAATGTCATTACTGTGCAGCGGATTTCTAGCTTTGTTTGAAAAAAATGCGAGAAAACAAATGCGACACGTGCATACTGACGCGAAACGCTGACGAATAAATCCCTGTCGTTGGTCTGTTTTTTCGGTGATGGGGGTCCACACCTTTTGACAAGTGAAACACATGCAACATGTCAAACCGACATCACTCTGGTCCAAATAGAAACCTTTATTCGTTTGTTGTGAATGCGCAATATAATAATTTCCGTGCGCTTTCGGAGTGTATCACTTGCTCACCAAACCTTTGCCTTGCCAATTAACGGGAACACCCCAACCTCAGAAATTGGCGCGCCGTTATAAGGTTGACGTTAGGGACGTTCTGACGTTATCTCTTGACCGGTTGTGGATAAATACTGATATTTATCTGCCCCACAAGTAGGCAACTTTGTACGGCTCCCGCAATATGTGAGGTAGTATGCGCCAAGAGTAGAAGTTGATAATTTAAGGACAATTGTTTATTATTTAGTAGGAATTATCTCCGATCAAGCCGGTCAGTCCTGAAGTGACTATACGAAGTTATAATCCTTGTTGAGAATTGTTAGCTGTGCGTCTTTCACGAATGTGAATGAGTGGTGAACCAGCACGTTAACATGTGAAGCCGAATCATTTAGAACACTGCGCCTTTCTAATTGTCACCGTCTAATCAAGGGCACAACACAGAACCCCCTTCTGGTAATCTTTTACAGGAAACCAATCGTAATGAATGTAGGAGGTACGCAATTCGCATCAATACACATTTGGGATATTCTTCCAAGCTTTTTCTGAAACCAGTTTTCTCATCAGTTTTTAAATTGGCAAACAGCTGAAATCACTTTAAATTTGCCTGTTGTTCAGTGCATGCATACCACGCATGTCGTGATTCCGCCACTTATAAAAGGGTGCCCATACGTTGCTGGCTTCATGTGCAACAAAGCTAGCATTTTGTTAGTAACATGCCTAGTCTTGCAGAGACCATATGGTCAAAATAACTCTTTACATCATTCAACTTGTGTCCATACTATCACTTTGTGCTTCAACTTTTTTCCCATTAGCATGTCTTACTCCATTAGCCCACGTTATACTTTTCGAAGATAACACTTTGCTAATAACTTCGTCACTTCATATTACTAGCAAGCGAAAACTCGCTGAGAATTTGGTCTAGAAAATGTAACTCCGCACCAACACTACTAGGAGGAAATCCACCAAAGTTCTGGTGTTGTTTCAGCGCCCGATGACAAACTGGATGGCGAATGATCTGACAATTGGGCTCTGGAAACAAGTGTAGCTGACATTGCTTGGTAGTTTGGTGTCCTTGTATGGCTTCTCTTGCCAAAGTGGCTCACACCAATGGGTTCAAGCCAACCTGATGTGTGTTCAACCGAAAGTGGCATTGTGATACAAGGGGATAATACCGGTGGACGAAGAAGAGAGAAAATTGTACAGCCATCAGCTTCGTGGCAAAGACTAGACTGGTGACCTATTATTCTTCAGGCATCCAGGCAAAGGTTAACACCAGTGTATGGAAATTCGTTCGGTGGCACGCTGCACTCAAGAAGCTTTCACGTGCACACACAAATGGATAACTAGTGCTAGTGATCACCTTGATTGACCTATATGACGAAAATAATGACACAGCTTACACAGTCGTCGTGGCCACAATAATGCGGCATGTACGCTCTTTCGGTTAACTTGCTGATCAGCATTATGAAGAGCATAACATCAGTGTTTAACACTCACGCTTTGCTGCTGCACAAACATTTGGTCAAAAGCGTCTTTGCAAGGTTAATCACAAGGGAATGTAGAACGGTCTTATAGCTAGAATATCACAATCGTCTAGAGGTGCGCACAACCCCAGACACATCCAGTTAACCTGTGTATAACTGGCAGCAGTATATTAGAAAACCACCGTAGTTTCTCGCGGTGAAAACGGTATTTGATCGATGTATCTTTTGTAAAATTGAACACCCATTTTCTAGTATTCTGTTTATGAACTAGCACGTACAGGCCTACGAGAGCCGCTTGCTGTGAAAGCGGCTTTCGAAAACCTAAAGAGAAATTCTGATGCTCGCTGAAGCCACCTGCCTTGACCTCACCACGGAAGAACCCGTACGTCAGCCTGTTACACACATACCTTTTAATTCAAGGGTAATTCGATTTGCCACCCTAGGTTTCGCAAGTTAGCAAAGGTGACCCGAATTTCGGATGCTCCCTCAATCAACCAATGCCTAAGGTTTCGGATCCACTTGCGTACGCATTCTCGATTTACCTGCCTACATGGAGAACAATATAGTAGTTTCAAGATCCAATACCGGGTTTTCAACGGTTCTAACGATATTGCAGATAACTGAACGAGGCCAAAAGACAAAATGCGGAGACTGACTCCAAGGAAATATTTGTAATGATCAAACAGACAGACCAGACGAGTGACCAGTTGAATAAGCAACCAAATAGTTGTCACTGGGGAATGTGCAAGAAAAGTCAATGACTACGTAGCAGAAGCTTACTTTTTGGAGCTTACGCGGAGGTTGGACGGATGACATCAGAAAGGAGTTAGCAGTTCAGAACATCATGAACAAAAGATTCAGTTGGGTTCCAGGTGAGTCCTCCGTCACAAGAGAACTGGTATTCAAATTGGTGTGTATCGGAATTATGCGTCCCTACAACCAACTTTCTGCAAAATGCTTTTATTTTTTACCGGATCAAAAGTGTGGCGCCAAGCTCTGAATAAATATCCTGAGGCATTTTGCGCAGTCTCCAGCCATTTAGAAAAATGATCAGCATGCCACTCGATAACGCACTCTGTCTAAGCTTTATCCTTATTTGTGAAAATCGCTTTGTTTACCTCCTGAACCGTCACCTTCCAGAGAAAATTTTAAACACCCAGATGATCCATATGGCTCTCATTTCAGACGGACTCTGATTTTGGTATGTAAACAGACAGTCACTTATTCATATTAATTCTGTTGCTGTTCCTATTAGTTGTCCGTTACGTAGCCTGTCTTAGATTTGTCGGCGGCAGATAGGTTGTGAGCAGTGGTTCCTCAATAATTTGGAAAGTTTACTGGTGCATCTGACTTACCAGAGAAATCTCAGGCCAGTAAAAGTGCCGTGTTGGAGATTCACCAAAAATCCCAGTAATAATGATTTGGTGATAATGCGGCCCAAGTACCTGTACAGACCAAAGAAAACTACTGCGTACACATGAGAGACCATTTCTAAACTTCCATGTCCACTTTCTAGTCCTAAGTTCCAAAAATAAACCTGTTGCTGTTGCAACGCAGGATGCGTAATGACATGACGATAAGTGGTGATATGTCATGACCTGACCTAGTGTTGAATGTAGCCCTACAGCCAGACTGTGTGACTGTGTGCAGCGAAGCAGGATCTTGTATGATAGCCAGTTGGAATAACTGACCAATAGACCGTCCCATTTTCTGATTTTGTCAATGACGTCAGGGAGCTGGTCAAAGCAAAGTGCCATTAGGGCACACTGGTGTTCGCTGCATGCAAGCACATCCTATGGTTATATCCACGACTTCCCCATCTATGTGGTTCTGCCGTAATTGCGTTGAATGTTTTGATGTCCAAATACGCAGAAATTTAATTCGCATTTTTGCCTTGTATCACTTTCAATATTTTGTGAAAAAATCTCTGGTGGATGGATACTTGTGCAAATATTTTCTCGTCAGTCCACTCGACAGCCTTTGAGCTGCATCAAAGGTTTGATAAAATTCGATAGCTATCTACAAAGCAGTAAACTATCATCAGACACGCACAAAACTCAAGCAATGTTCACCAACGACCAACGGACGTCTCATGGATTGACTGGAACATTTCTTCAGGACGCTAACGTGATTTCCCAGTCCGATTCTACTACGAACGTTACTGAGAATTCTCCAACAATCTACAGCCGGTTTTGCTCTACTGGAGCTCAATTAATCGACAAGGATCCGGGGTCTCCAGCAATGATCTTATCATGAATGAAAGCCTCAGCTAATATCGCTCTGAAGCCTTCGTTAACTTGTGTTGTGTGCAAGTGACCATCCGGCTCTTTAAAATTTGTTCGCAAATTAAAAATTAACCAAGAATAAAGACAAGGGCAGCACGCCTTAAGGAGCTTAATAAAATTACAATCCAGTGTTCGGCCATCGAAGTTCGTTCAACAAACGTTATGCAATATTTTTTTACAGTGTTCCTCCAATATTTCCCAAAAGGCCTACTCACGGAAGCTTATGCCATTCAGAACCACGTAACCAAATCCTCCACTGTCCTTCATCGATTGCCACTAATTAGCTCCAATATCTTCTGAGAGAGTAAAATTAAATGCATTCCGAATACAACGGCCAACGGTTTGCCGCCAGAAACATCAAGTAAATGCATAAAAGTCAAGCAGCCCACCAAAGGACAGGTAAAGCTCCGCCTAACATTGAACTATAACTGGCTCTCGAATTTTAAGGAAGATTTTAAACTTTGCAAGTTAAGCAGCTATGGGGACAATTATTCTTCTTAAAATCAACCGAAATCTGAGGCGGTATTTGTGTAGCACATGCACAAAGTTGACGTTAAGTAAACGTTTCCTCGTTCTCTCGTGAAAACAAAATCACTCTGTAAGCTAGTGTGTCTGAATAATTGCGTATTATATGAATTTAGTTGCATTTGGGGTTTTGCGGGATAGGTATTTTGTTCATATTCACACCTCTCTCGTTTGAACGGTCGTCCTCCTGTTCTGGCGTAATTATTCCGGTGAGTCCACACCAAAGGGAAGCACTGGACTCGAGTTTCGCTTTTATTAGAGCTCATCAGCAGTGCATATCCAGTGGCAGTGCCGGGATTTGAAAACCGGACATCTGACATGCGAGGCGAGCGTGTTACCACTACTCCACCAACGCACGTTGGACGCATCTGAATTTTCACGTCTGAACAGGCGAACGCGTTCACACTTGAGCGATGTGATTGGTGTGCCCGACCCATCGAACGACGACCCAGTAACTGTCCTGGTTGTGACGATCGATTGACCCGCCAGTCAGGAATTTAAACAGAAAATAAGGCTTACGGAAACTCGCAAAAGAGCTTACGTGATGAGCGGAATGTGGAGGGGAAAACTCTCTGGCGGTCGAGGAGTATGCCGCAAACTCCTGAGTAGCTTCCTTGAAGTAATAATTTTGAATGTATTTAATATATTACCGCTTTCACCTATCTTCTCCCTGATACTAATGTCAGCGGACTATGCACACGACAGTTGATCTGGTACTGAAAAATGCGTTTCATCCTTTTTGGGTACCACGGAACATCTGCAAAATTAAACTGAAAACCTGGTCCAAAAATAACCGATCGCATTTCAATTTTTGTTTTCCCGCGGCACACACCCATGCTGCTGAGCTCAGGTTTCTTAAGAAGCGAACACACTTGCGTAGGTCAACAAGCAAATGGTGCTGAGAAAGTAATTGTTGGTACACTTGAAATTTATGGTGTCTGATTCATTGATGGGTCATCTTTCTGTGTGGGGCAGCCAGCAAAAGCAGCACGACGTGCCACCGAGATTATATTTGTTTTCTTGACGCCGCATATCCAGATGAATTTTGGGATGTGAGTTAATACTACACAGGGTGTTGATTATTTTGACTGTCTTCCTGCATGGACCAAACGCCCCCTGTGGCTGCTTTTGTTGCACGACGTACAAAATTGACGTCAGTTCTATACGTTGGCTGTTTTGGATGGACTGTCTGGCAAATTTCTTTTATTCTGTGTCGTGGTCATTCCGGTTTTCCTCAGTGGAAGACTACATGCCTGATTCACCAGGGTTCACACCTTTTAAGGCTTACACTACCTTTTCCTTTTATAGTCTTGTGCATATTCCACCCTTCTACAAGGATTCTCCTGTGCAGATACGCAATAATACTGTCACGACTTTCAGAAACGTAAACTCTGCTGTCTGCGACCAAGGTGAATGGTAACATTACCACTACCAGCTGTAAATCACAGGAGAGTTTCAATTACTACAGTTGCTATATCCTATCAGTGCTGTCGCATCTATATATATATATATATATGCATACATATATATATATATATGTATATATATAGTGATTGCCAAAGACGTGGATGATACATTTTAAAAACAAACATCCTAAGCACAAGTGTTCCCAGCATGAGGATGATTGTGCCATTTCTCAAGTGTGTAATAGTCCGGAAAAAACAATCTCTAGTTTGTAATCCGGAGTCAATTTGTTTATCGACATTGTCGCACCTAGAAACAAACACTCAAGTATATTTGATGTGTTCCCAAGCTCAATTCTAAAAATGAAAGGATTTAACATGACTGTTGATTGAGTTTTCTTCTAATCTTCTTGTGTACGTGGTTTTTTTTTCGTTTTTTCGCCTTTTGTTTTTGACTTGAACATGAACTGCTCTTGAACGTTGTTGAAGCACATGATGTTTAAAGCAAAGCGTTGGTGGCGCTAGATTTTGCTTACCTTGCCGCGAATGAATGTGGACTTTGAGAATTAGCAGTTCCTCAACCGCTATATAGGAGCCGGCTTAATCCCACGGTTTGTGGTTTGCACAAATATATTATTTCCTTATTGTATTTACAAGACCGCATTTTGTTGAGTAACCTCCATTTGAACCATTTGGCTAGCGGTGTTTTGTGCGTATCTCAACGTTGCCCTAGTGTGTGTGTTGGAAACATTCCGTAATAAGAAGGTGTATTTGCGGATTACATAGACAATCAAAGCCTGCTTATTTTTTAACCAACTGCTCCAGAAAAAATAACAATGAACCTTGCGGGATGAACGAAGGAAAGATGGCGGATTGATTCTAGACATGGGATCCTTTGGCTGGTGGGAAAATTGGACGGCTTGTAAAGGGCAACTAAATCGTATCATAAGCCCAAAAAACAACTTGCCACGGTGGCAATCCTGGTTATCAAGGGAATCATGTTTATTTACCCAATATCGGCGAAAACAAAATGTCCCCTTGTGCCACATATAGCCACTTCCTAGGGCTCTCTCTACTCTAGTACTAACTGGCATCACAAAACACTATGAAGACAAAAGGGAATTCGGCAAAATTTTTGCAGTTACTAAGCAGAGCTATTTCGGTACCATCCGCTTCCCCGATTTACACATCATTCTTTATAGGTTGCACAACTTGGACCAAGAAGTGAATAACAACAACTCTAAATTTTTACTTACAGAATAATCTTCAGTCAAAGTTGATTGTTTTCATATAGCATCGATACGTGGAAATCCTTGAAAGTGCAACGGTAAGCATATTGTCGCTTTCGTGGCAAAGTCCGGGATCTTACCAATAATTATGGACAGGTTGTTTTTCGTCGCTTTACTTATTCAAGGTTTGCCCGCTATGTATACTCTGTTACCGGAGGTTTGATACCACATGGGCTACTAACTAACTAGTAATTTATGGTTTACTGTATTTAGACATCTGGGCTATTTTCAATGTAGAAAATTATGAGGAGAAATGATATTGAGCGCACTTATTTGTATTCATGATATATGTCCTATCTTCATTCTTATAATTCAGTTGACCCTCCTTTATTTTTTATGGCAATATGTCTGCAGCATATGAAAAACGTCATATTCCAATCTACTCAGCAAAGTGTAAGTCGGTCTTTTAAACACATCCCTTCATTGTCTCTGGTAAAGCAGCCAACATCCTCAGAATTGGTAGGTTTCTAACTGCGTCCTTTTGAAGCCAAATCATCACAGGCCACTTCGACCACGGATGTGTTCCAGCAGTTTTATCGAACCCATCACAAGATCAAGTTAACGAAAAGCATACTGAATTGCGTTGGAATTTGCAGTTGGCTGAGGATCGATTTTCTACCAAGCAAGACACGTATGTGTGAGAGCGCTCGAATATATTTGTGTATCAACTACGTCCACTACTACGGCTAACTGTTCACGCACAGTGGAATGCAAATCGAAAACCCTTTCTTAGGGCAGTCCTGTTGTTCATGACTTGTGGCGCTGCAAGTGCTTCACAGCGAACAAACAGTTGATGGTGTGGAGCAATAAACTTATGGTAAATTTGTGGAGTGAACTATTTAATGTCTTACGATGATAATTGCGTTACGCCCTATCACATTTTCGTTGATTAATGGCATACCCCATTGACATATAAACCGCCACATGACTTGCACGGTGAATTGTATTCGAGAGCCATCGAAATTGTTTTTATGAGGAAATACAGGTAAATGAGTGTAGGGGGCTTACTAAAGAGCACGTCTATCCAGATCACACATTACCAAGTGAATACGACACTCACAAACAACGTTGGAAAAACTGCAACATTATAATTAGGAAAGTTTGTTGGATAGCTTTGGAGAACTGAACTCAAGAGATATCAGGTCGGCTGGAAATTGAGTTCCGGTCTGTAGACCCGTGTATGATGCTAAACAGGTTACAATTCTTTTGATGAAGTTCACGTATTTGATATTCAGTAATTATATGGAAGCCAGTACGGCAGTGAAGCATCAGTGTCAACACTGATGTTGCTGTCTTTGATGATGATGATGATGATGATGATGATGATGATGATATGAAAGCCAAAAGTACATGCAGTAAATAGTGCTGATGGCCCCCAATATAAAAATGTGAAAACCATCGCTCCGAGATCAAACGGTTATTAGTAACAGACATCAGGGACATCAAATGCTAAAACACACTCCGGCCTCGCGCACAGCGGTTATTGTCCCCTCAAAACTGCAATGTATCTAGACCAAACTGGTTGCATTGCAACCGCTTAAAAGTACCTTCGGGTATTTTTAAACAATTTATGACACAACTAATCTACCCAATGTAAAAAGGAATGTCAGTATCTCAAGTCGATCGAGAAAAAAATTTGAAGGACCCCCATGGATGACCGAATCATGTGAATAAGCATACGCCGTCCATGGTAGCCGACGATTAAAAAAGAGGCATTTTTATATGATTTGAAAATTTAAGGCTATCTTGCACGTGTTCAGGTAGGTAAAGGTAGTCTCTGACCGGTTGAGAATTCCAAATTTGGATACATTTTATATACATCTGTGGGATACGCAGTAGATATTTTTTTGTACGGGAGTGCCAAGAACAAACGTTCTAGCAATAATCGCATATCCATCAGAATACAAATAATGCTAACTGAGATGAAGTGTATCATCATATGAACCTCGACGCCTAAGACCGGACTTCGAACTGACATTTGCATTGTGACACTTGCTACCGTTGAATGTTGATTGAGTACACCTGAGAAAAGGTGCAGTGTTTGACGGACACTGTTCATTGCAGTCCAAACGATGAATGTTTTGTAAAGTTATCGGTTCTCTTCAATCATGTTTGTGGAGGCAGTAACTGACAAGGCTACACTGGGTAAAATAAGACCAATTTCATCGTCGGAGTTTGTGCTGGTAGGTTCACTCTCTGTTTCAACGAGAACCCTATCTGCCCAACTCACTGTATCAGTTAATCAACTAATTACTATTTCGCTACATCAAACTGCACTGAAAACAACATCTACGACCACCCCGCAATTCTATCGGTCTGAGAGGCCACCCTACCCTTCATCATAATGCAGCTGGTCAAATGCAAACTACTCAATGCCAACAGAACGCCAAAATTATCATCAACTGCCTGAATTCACCGTTTACGTCGAACATTTCTATTTTAGCTTGCATTGTTCCGGGTCATCTAATTGTACCCGGTGAAAGTGAAATTTTCCTGGTTGAACAGCGCACAATACGTTGTGATCCACCTGTTTCGTATCTTGCTAACTGTGTAACCACTCATTCTAACTCAGCTACCTACAATTGAATATGGTCTAAGGCGGTTCCCGCAAATTCACCGGACTACATCAAACAGGTAATATGGTGCTGTTAACAATTTGTAGCTCGAAGGTTAGAAACACGTGACCGCTTCACGTCCGAGCAACCGAACAACAAAGTCAAAATGGTAACTAATAGAAAGACGACGCATATGTTGAATTGTTCAAAGGGCAAACCGTACATCCAGTGTTACCTGAAGTTACACCGTTGACACAACGTATTCATCGGGTGTGTGAATGGGTTGTAGGTTAGTACGAGCTTCGAGCTAGACGTACGAAAACGCAGCACAATTTATAGCTACTACGACGCTGTGTCAGTGTTAGGCGTCTAATTGCAGCTTTCGTCAATTTCTTGGGTCACAAAGTCACCCAGGGTGACACAGACAATAACAGGGGGTGGGTCATATCAGAAATCTACATAATTTTATGTCTGGTCTAGATTCTGGTTCTCCCGGCCTAATACAACTGACCAGTTCTCGTGAGTAAAATTAGCTATTTTTGCTTGTCAGTACAGGTAAACTAATGCTTCTCGATTAGCATAGAATCCCATCCGACCAAATCCTGGTCGCAGTTAATTCCGCAAAGAAGTGACGGATTGCGTAAACTTGGGTGCACTTGGCCTGCATAATAACTATTCCGTTAGCCCCAATATACTGAAAAACGCAAGCCATCATATGACGACTCTGTTAATTATGAGGTCGCTCCCCACCGCTCGTCAGCTCTATGCCCATTCACAACGCCTATCTACGATAAATCCTTTGGTAATTTCCAATGCCTGGAAATCAGCCGCCGTGTTGGGAATTGTGGAACCCGCTCCAAAGCGTGCGCCATTCTCATATCCATTCTATGTTCTGCATTTAGCTAAGGCTGCATTACGATAATGTTGGAGCAAACCAGATGAGCCCAACCTTCGGTAACTAACATATAGTTTGTGGTGGAAACCTCTTGATGCTCCCATACGTTTTTAAATCTGTGCTGGAGATTGCAGATGCCCTTTAAACCGGGCGATATGGCACTTCTGCATACATTTGTTCACTGTATTAAGAGATCATTCGATTCCAAGCAGTAGGAATTATTTTTCGTATATTTTTCCTAGCTTGCTTCTCGATCACCAAAGGTGGCTGTCCGATTACGAATTACCGGAAAATGGTGGAGCCCTCACGTTTGTTCCCAAAACACCGCCGACAGATTTGGTCGGTTTTCCCAAAAACTATCGAACGGAGTGGTGGATAAACTTCAGGGGCTAGAAACCAGAAGCACCACAGCCATCTTTGGGGAAATAATCGTTCAGGTGCAAATCCTGCTTCGTCAAGGCACAAAGTTTGCAACTGGCGGCCTGCCCTCGTGGTCAGGGATACTACGCCTCAACTAGATGGTTGTTTAGGGACACAGAATCGGGCTGTTGTGTGTTCTGTGACCGGATGAATACTACTAGTGACCACTGCTGTGCAAGGTCGCGTATCATATCACGTTGACTTTTGTGATAAGGGTCCTTGTCCACTATGCGGCGATGTCCTTCAGGCTTGCCCAAAGTTGTGTCCACAAAAGAATAATTTACTTTTGGTTCTTAGCCCCCGGTCCGTTCAGAAAGCGCAAAGGTGTGCTTGTCACCCGGTCCGCAAAGAGGACGCCTTATGATATTAACCTGGACTGGCGCACACAATCTCAGTCACGGAAGTCTGCGAGTGCCCGTGTTTTCAGGTCTAGAAGCGAACCACTCGACAGCCGTGAGTAAATATCTAACCACTGCGACTAACGCGGTAGGGCACCAACTAGATGAAAGAAACAAAGATGATTTCCTGTGACCGAAAGTTCGCCTGTTAATAAGAACTCATGCATTGCATTCAGATTTCGTCTTTCTGGTGAGTTAGAGTAAGTAGGCATACGAAATAGCCGCTGAAGCCGGCGCTT
The DNA here is from genome assembly GCA_003604175.2 of Clonorchis sinensis. Classification (NCBI taxonomy): domain Eukaryota; kingdom Metazoa; phylum Platyhelminthes; class Trematoda; order Opisthorchiida; family Opisthorchiidae; genus Clonorchis; species Clonorchis sinensis. The sequence continues at coordinate 14,226,061 of CM030373.1, forward strand.
GTAAATTAGCATCTGCGACATCACATCCGCTGAATTGCTCCCATTTTAGGGTAAGTTTTCCTCGCAGTTTGTCATCCGTCTGTCTCATGGTGATACTTGGATAACCTAGCTTATAGTTTCCTCTAATTTCAGGACTTCAATGGCCAAATGAACACTCCGCGCAAAAAGGCGAATGCGTCTCCCGGCAAGATATATCTCTCATCAAAAATGCCAATACATCTCAACGTTTTATGTCATCTATTTTGGACCGAAAGTTGCTCGAGTGCGTTAGCTAGGTTCGTTTAGCTATCCGGTTTTCCCGACGACACGGGCGTCCCGGCACATATTACAAGGTATACCGGGGCACTCTGCTATTTAACAACAAACTTGCGTATGTAATCAGCATCTCCAAGCCTTGCGTTCTTCTAAACTGGCAATATTTATGCGGCAGTATCGAACGTGGCTTCCGCGATGTTAGCACGGAATAGCAGTTATCAGGATCCCTGAAGTATTATTTCGGTATTCAACCAGTCATTCAGATATAAATAGGAATGAGCATTTGCAGGATTGTCTTATTTTCCATCCACAATGGCCACGTAATTTCCAGAATTTTCAATGAATTACTTCAGCTGCTGAGCCATCTGCAACTTGCATCTTTTGTAAGGGATTCACCTTTCACCGCAATATGTACGTTGCGGATATTCTGTAACTCAGACATCCTATAAGTAGGCTTAAACGAGCAAGTCAAGATGTCAAGCCTGATAAAAGCAAAACTGTACCATATAAGTGCATGAGATATCGCGTAGTCCCCATTTGAGACGAAAAACGAAGAGATAAAGAATGACTCAGTAGTTTTATATGACGGCCACATAGAACAATATGTACTCTACCTCAGCTGTCTCATCACTTTCAGTCCACGTAAGGCGGAAGTAATAATATCCCCTAATCGCCCAATTCTTTACAGTGGGCATGTCTGTGAACACCTGCACAAGTAAAACCCTCCGGCTCGTCGTACCAGATGAAGTGCATCTAAACATTAATTAGATACTACCGCCCAGGGCAAGGAGTGTTTGTGATGCGAGCACTGCTAACAGGTGGGCGCTGGCAGCCTATTTTTTCTAACCGGCCAGCATATCTTCTAAGGTTGGTAAGCACACCGCAACAATTTGAGGCAATGGAGACGCATTAGTACAGGAAAGAAAAGAGGTTTTACACTACTCATAATGTTGCTGAAAGATCCTCATTACCACTACTCATAAGGTTGCTGAAAGATCCTCATTAGATACAACCAGCTGAATTGTTTTTGTGAATCTCAAACAGTTTTCTGGCTAAACGTCATGCATCGCAATTTCCATTTCCGGTGGAATAAAAGCGAGCATCCTAGTGTGGTGGTCGACAAGCGGTCCATTTCGTCCGCCGTGGTTCGAATCACGGTAGCGAAGCTTTTTTGAGCATATTCTTAGAACGTCGTGAGTGTTTTACCTCTTTTGGGGTAAATTTTGTGATAAACCCTCAACATTCTGTGGACTGAGTGAAAACCCCTCTTCCAATCAGCTGCGTTGACTTTCGGCAGTCAGGGAACTCAGAAACTAACAACTCTGACTTGGAGGCGCTAACCTCGTTTTTCCTCTCCTCATCTTTCAAGGTCATCATAGGCTCTCCTTCTGTTATCTCACTGCATAACTTACTTCTAAAGTCTCCACCCGTATATCTGCTGGAATTTGCAAGTTCAGCCATCCTTGACCCATGGCGGGAGAGTCAAAGCAACAAAAGATACTGGAGAATATGATTATTAGAATCAAGAAACTAGTAGGAGGTTTGTACGTCGTGTTGACGAGAAACAGGCTTCATAAACTTTGAGGCAATATATCAATCCGTAAGGCGATCATATAGGCTCCAAAAAGTTTGAAAATTCAACCATGGCTAAACGACCATTATCTATGGGATATAATAAATCTGAGTAATTTGAAGGCCTAAAATCTTGGGACAACTGCGGCTTCTGTTCACCGGTCTGTGAACTGACACTTCAAAATTGAATCCCAAAGTTCATACCGGCGAAAGGCAAACTAGATACTTGATGGGGAAACACACGTGGTCCATTTAAACTACACAACTACTTTATTGTGAGCAACCAAGTGCAAAGGTGTCAACCACTTAACGACCTAGGTAGTAGTTAGTGTTGAAAATGCAGCTAATCAAGAGAACGACAGGGGACATGATGTGTCAATCAACTAGCCAAACAGAGTCCAGTGAAATTGGCCCTTAACGCTAGATTAGCAACCCAAGCCCAAAAGCTTCGGGGAGGGGAGTTTCTTTGTTAAGTGTCTTCTTTGTTCTTCAAAAGGCCCTCATTAGAAAGCCTTTGGAAGGTGTGTTGAGATCCCCAATAAAGAACTCCAACTCACACGTAGGTTTGACCATCCTGACTGTCACAACGGAGAATTAGATTCAAAAGGCTACGGCACTATTTGCAGAACGGTAAACAAGGCTACATAACAGACAGATTGTCCACGTGCTTGGAGTCATTAACAGCCTAATTCTTTTGATGACTGGAACAGTGGGATGTCAATATCCGCACATCACACAACGGCGATCGGATTGCTAGCTCTAGGGATTTGTGGTTGTTCTTTCGGAGGACAGTCTGGTCATTCGGATTGGCGGACAAGTTCACGGAAATCACGATGGAACAAGTCAGATCACGCTGAACGAACGGTTCACAAACTCGCATGGGTACGTGCTGCATGATTGTACCACCAACGTACGGCTGTCGAAAGTGCCGGAATTTATGGCTAGGTGGATGGCAGGTACAGATGAGTAAAAACAAGTGGAGTCACAAAGTACATGGACGGCTATTTTGGCGTTACTTGTTCTGGTTCACTCTGAGGTTTTCGATCTTTTTACAAGGCACCGGAGATTGAGGGGAACTGAAAAAGAGCTGAGGTGACTACTACTCCGGTTTTCGCTGACACTTGAGAGAGTTTGCATCTGTTTACATATCATTGTGTCAAAGAATGAGGACAGACATAGCTAAATTGATATCATTATCATCAATGCTTCGAACGTGATTGAACATTGATTAAACTGTCGCTTCCACTTCCAGTCTGGAATTAGTCAGTGTAATTAAGACCGTTTACGTAGTGCTGTGGCAAATACCATATATGTGGTTGGGGAGATCTCAGAGTTTCAACTGAAGTGACTATCGCTTTATCAGTCCACCGCGAGAGCTGCCTCAGTGATTTCAATAAGTCTGCAACAGAAGCGGGGAGTGCTGGACTTGAGTTTTGCTGTTAGTAGAGTCCATCAGCAACTTACATCCTCAGGTATGCTTGGATTTGTTTTCTGGTCATATGGCATCCTAGGTGGTCGTGGCACTGTTGCTCAACTAGCACACTCTCGAGACATCCATATTGTTTCGTCTAAACAGGCATACATGATTAATTGTGCTCAAACAGGTGGTGTCGCAGTTAAGTTAAGACGCACACAGGAGAATGTGTGAAAGTGCTGGCGGCTAAACTAGGTGGCTTTGGTTACAAACGTTTCTGTTTTGGAAGTCTATCGATTCCAACAGCCGGAGTTTACAACAGAGTCTGGAGAGAGTTACAATGAGAACCGCACTTCCCTGCAACAAAATGCGCATATCGAGAAACGTCACAAATCATGGCCATGGAAGCTAACGTAAACCACGGTAACCTTGGACGCTTTGTTTACGTTCAAAATTGTAGGGATGTTTTAGTGTCAGGAGCTTCATTGCAGTGTACAAACAACAGGTAGGATGGTATAGGACTGAACCTCAGTCAACTAGGTTTCCACGAAGCAAATCCTCAGAGTATATAAGACACTCAGTTGCTTCAATAAAACTTTTGACAACCAAACACGGAATTTCAGAGTAGCGAGATGAATAATGCTGCTATTTGAAAGCAGTACAATGCCTAAATTTCTGTCTAAAAAGGATAAGCATGCAGAATGAACGAACGAAATTCTGGCCAAAATTCTCGGATAATTTTTTTCGAGACTATCGGCTTGACAACCATGATATGACATTTTGTTTCAACTATCAGAATAACTAAGACTAAAGAAGCAATATCATGCAACCCATTGGATTGGAAATGTCTTATAATTCAGTGTATTGATTTTAACCTACCATTTGGATTCTTACCCTAATCCCTCGAACATTCTTGACTTCCGTCCTCAAATGTTTCTTATGTTTAGACTGCCTCCAGCAATGAGTTGGACGACGTTGAGTTACGCGCAATATCCCGAAAGCTAAGATCGTTCAAGTGGAGGTGCACCGACAAATGCGGTACTCTAAATAAAATTATAAAATTACAAAATTATAGTGGGACTACGTCGGCCTCCCTACACCGGTTTTGGAACTCATACTTACTACTAATTCCAAAGTGCACACCGAATGTATGCAACCTGTTTGCAAGACAGTGAATACAAGTGATAAACTAATAGATCGGTTTGCGTTTAGGTCAAAAATAGGTGATATATGCGCAAAACCGGAACAACAGAATCGGGGAATCGCCTTTTACAAAATAAGTATAGAAGAAAAGACCCAACATTATGTATGTTCGTTGTCGTTTGAATACTTTCAATTACGTTGAGATCTGGTAGAAGCTGCATACGCATTCACTGAGCTGATGGTAGCTGATGGTACCGTAATCACGGGCAGCTGCAATAACACAATAAAATACTGGTGCATCACTGCCCAACAACCGTGTCGATTTGTTCCAATGAAGCATCACAATACAAAAGCGAACTATGTGGGAAAAGGAGGTGGATTGGGTCTTGGTTAACGCAAGAATCAGAGGCGCTTTCACCTTCAGCATTAGTATTGACAATCTGGATGTAAACACAAAATGCCTTGCAAAAACTGATGGTGGTATACAGTGTACATCCATCCAACAAACTAAAGGAGGGAGGCATACCGACGCTAGTACCAACTGATCCAATCTAGTTCAAACTGGTGCACAGTTTCCGGTGCAACAATCTGCAAAAGCGTTGACAATCCATGGTGAAAGTTCTGCGCCTAACAGCGATGTACCTGTAACCAAAATGTAAACTCAGGGGATAACCTGGGATTGTAGGTAACATTAAACGCCGTTCGGTAAAGCTGGTCTACTATGTTTTATCACAAGACGATACGGTTTGTTAGCTCACTTAGACGCTCCGAGCATAGGTCTATCTATAAGTTTGATGACGCCGGGTATAGGGCGCAATAAATACGATGCTCTAAAAAGGGTTGGAGATGACTTTAAAACTTCTTGAAGTACAAATGAGGGAAATCAGCTTGCCGTCTAGGGTGACTCTGCGCATATATATGAGGAATTAATGAAACTTATCGGCATGCCATTTTGCTACCAGTGCCTCACCACGATACAAAGTATACCCGACGATGTACTTAATAGCACATTGTCATTTGGTACTGTTCTCATTGGCACAGACTTCATTAATCAAAGGATTTACGGCGAAATCCAACGTTATCCCTAAATGCTGATGTGATATTTGGGCGGTAAAATGTTTATGTTTGGATGCAAACATTTCCAAATTCGACTTTTTGCCTTACCCGTCCTGGCCCCCACAGGTGTATTTCCAAATGCGATTGTGTTGTTTCCTGAGTTCTCTTCCGGAGACCGTGCCCCGAGTGAGTTTCTTTATTCAAGAAGTGACAAAATCTAACTGCCGTAGAGCACGTTTTTGTACTCGACTTTCATTATCTTCGGCAATCAACCCGAAAATCACTTCGTTTATGTTCCGAGGCCAGAGCTTATTATGTTTTTATTAAAAATTCCTGTAACGTATCCAAGTCATATGCTGTTTTCATGATTAAATTATTATGCATAGACTCGTATCTTTTCAGTGAGGGCGGAAAAGTCTACCCGCCCTTTGGATTGCCTGACGTTGGCACCATGCACACAAAATTAGACCCATGGCGAAAGGTAAATTTAGAAATAAGTTTATGTAACATCCCCTGTATTCGTTGGCCACATAGGTAAACTGACGTCGAAAAGTCACTTCTCAGTCAAGTACGTTTTATTGAGCGTTGCTGCAGATATTCAGAATTGACTCCCAAATCCTTATTGCTTTTTGGAAGCTATCGGAAATCGGTTGAATGCTGTGAAATATTCGGTGTTCCCAACGCATAGGGCCAAGGATATGAACTGCTGATGAGATCTGACAACACAGTAAATTAGTTCGGTACTTCCGTAATTCAGTGTCGAGACACGAAAATCATTACGCAAAGAGGGTTCAGAACCATGACGCTGAGAAATTTTATAAGTTGTTATAATATTGTGTGACCATGAGATCGCCCTTCAGTCGAGTTCTGTCGGGCTGAATGGATAATCTAGCTTCAGCGGCCGTTTGAAGACAGATCGGGCTTCTGGAGGTCCAAATTAAACCAAATACGCGATCTGGTTTCTTATCAATATAACTTATTGTGGTGCATCCATGGCTGAATAAATCCGTCAATATTTTGCTGTATGTGTATGCTTAACTTCTACTGCGCTCAATGACCTGCCCTGGGTTGGCCAATGAAGTTGGGATCCGTGTTATTTAATTATTTAGTTGGCAGTCCGAACGGAGAGGATCGAACAGTAGAATTTTGGCAGGCACATTTAGGTTCATGCTGTAACTGAAGTATGCGTGAGTATGAACGTCTGAATATATATATATTTATATATATATGACCTGTCACTCGTTAAGGTGTCGTCCTGGTCCACAGTGTGCGCAGAATCGTAATATATGCCAGAGGACCGTTCGCCTCAGGGCCCCTTTTGTCCTCAGACTGGTATAAGATGGAAGGGATTAAGTGGAAGTTATTTCATGAGCTGCGAGCCAAGAACTAAACCCTTCACTACTCAAATGCATCATCTATGCAACTGCCGTCTCTCCAGATGAGATCGGGCAAAACAATGGTTGTTAACCCTGAAAGACATTGGTATGTCACGCAGCCAACGTATGTCCTGCGCCGAAGCATCCTCGTCAACTGCGTCGCTATTATGAGGTACTTGACAAGCAGTCCTTTTTGACGTCAACTCAGGGACCAAGCCATTGCCTACAACGCGTAGCTAAAGGCACTTATTTTCCTTAACCTCGGGGAACAAATCTGCAGCAGTTTGAACACTGCACTTTGGTGCTCCGCCAGCGACATAAGATAATGACGTGATTGAATTGAACGGCTCCACCAAGAGGAATAGCTACTGTTCTTTTCGGTCATTTGTTTTGATGGCGACAACTTGATTTATCCCACTGCATACTGTTTGACCGCATGGGTCTCAGTGAGATTTGATTCTCAGAATCCAGCCAAAGATACCTGAGAAATTCCTATATATATATATATATATATATTATACCGTTGTGACTCGATCGTATTTTCCTACATGAATGGGTTTTAGGAGATTCACTGAAGTAAACGTTGAGAGCAATGGGTCAAATGTGCATAACAATGGGTAAGACAAAACCAAGTTGATTATCCACTGCACCAAAACTCACCAGCCATGAAATAATCTGTTAAGCTATTCGGTTATCTGACATCCGATCGTTCATTCTATACAGCCCCAGGTTTGGTCGAGACTGAGAAACTAAAAGTCGAATTGACCTGACCAAGCGTACGAGCTTCATAGGGAAGCTGATGCAATTTGAAGATAGACTGGCAGGTGTGAATGTGAGTTTACGTTTCCTTATCTACAAATGAGTAACATATGTCCACTGTATGTGGTAGACAAATGCTGGCAAGCTTCAGTTGCTTTGTGATGCTCACGGTTGTTGCTGAATTCTGTCGTGTTTACTGCTACGTACTTGTCAAAATGAGCATTTTCACGAAAGGTGTTTTGAGATGTTTCATTTATCAAGTGCACGGTTTCTGTTTTGTTGCTGAAAAGATGCTGAACTAAGTTACTTTTACCTAAACACGCAGGAAACTTGGAAAAACAGATGACTCTTTTCAGATTATGCATCTGACAGGCATTCTTTCTTACGATTCCGTGTTTCCGAAGGAATTTATATCAAAAGCTGCTGGTTTCAGTTTCACTGGAAAGCAGCGCGACAAAATCACGAACTGTTTATTTTATGTAAACTTTCGAAGAACAAATTAGGTTGCAGAATGCAGTATTCCCTAGCTGAAACACAATATAACAGTTATGATCGGGTATAAAGGTAAAAATCCGGTGGCCGCTCTACCTGAGGATGCACTTACGAACTGAACGTTGTGCTGCGCAAACCGATATCCGTTGTTAAAGAGAATTTACATGAGACAACGCGCATTTGTTGCTTTTGAACTTCAACACATTGTACGATTAATAATATATAAATACGAACAAATAACAGCATGGAACAGCTGCATGTCCTTTGTATGTCTGTTGCCATCAGAATTGTCTCCTGGGTTCGCTTGGCAACAAGCTGAATAGGCGTTTAAGGGGTAATGATTTAGAACAAAAAAATACACGAAAACAATGGGCGTGACCTTCGTCTAGACATAGAGTTGATTTATAACTTGGTAGCAGATACATTTTAGAATAGTTGTTACTGGTTCTAAGTCAGTTATACATGCACAACGAGGTCGTGTTTTTGTGCATGAAGTACTTCAACTGAGCCTCCTGGTACGAAGCGGTTCTCATCGGAATGGGTATCATGAATGTAACATACCGATTATTAAGGCCCTTTACTTGGTTGCCTCTCAAGCAATTTCAGGCAAATGATGGATGTGCCAACGTTCGTTAGGTTAGAAGTTTGTCCATGGCTATTTCCTCCGGCGCTTTCAAATGAGCAGCACGGTTATTTTACCCTCTTTCCTGATACGCTTTGATAATTTTGTTCTTGATCATTTTGTGGAGTTCAGATGTTACTACATCTAAAGGGTTCTTTTAGAGCTAAGCCATATCTCAATGTTCTAAGGTATCCATAGTGCACAGGTCAAATAGCTGTCTGTTCCCTAACACATAACCGGTGCTGGCGTCCATCCGTGCACTTATGTGTGAACTTGGCTCATAAGACCTATGGGAATTGTAATGCTTGCACATTTCAAGCAAATCAAATTCGTCAGGCGCACGAACAACTGCGTTTTGGCTCACTGGCATAACATAATAACATTAAGATAATGCCATGGCCTTTAAAGTCATCTGTGGGCAGATTCGCTCCAACCCATTTTAGTCGCTTTCGCAAATATTCCAATAACTCGTGCTCCAAAAGAATCGAACAACCCGGCTTACTTAGAATAAATCGATTTGAAAGGTATTTGGGGGCCATGCATCGAAATAGTGCCAAAGTGTATCATCGCGTTCGCAAGGTGGAATTATTTGCCCAAGAATTCAACAGTTAGAAGGGTAAACGGAGATCAATATGGGGGACATGATGCAAAGGAAATGTAGTCTCGAGATAATTTAGGAAAGTTTCTCGGTTTACGTAGATGAACACAGAATATACTTACCACCTCATAGTGGTTCTCACAAAAGATTTAAACAGAAACTCAGAGAACATTTAAGCTATCCCTAAAATCAGTTTGGCCCAGGTTCACAGGTAACTGATTGACGTGTTTACCGTAGCAGTGCAGCAGGTTTGCCGATTACGTGAATTTCGTCGCCTTCAAACGTTTCATAATAGGCAACTATAAGGAGAAAAAATGCCCGCAAAGATTTGATTTATATAACGAACAGAACACCATATTTTTCACCGCAGGGAGAAAGCCCTTTCCGGGGAGTGGAAAAACATGAATATATATGTGAACCGTGCAAACAGTGTTAAGGGTATCTACTTTTCGAGCTTAATACACACAAAATAATACATACACACAATAATATATACGCATAATACACATTTCCAACAAGCCTCAACAGATTGTCCTCTGCAGATATCGTTTGAGTTACAGAAAAATCGGTACAACCACCAGCCCGAGGATAAATCGCATTTCACCTCGCCACAAATCAGATATCATCACAAGTAAACAGATATCGACCGCGAGAGACCACAAAATAATATCTGACAACAAACCGTAAAAGTAATAAAAATAGTTCATTAAATCGAGGGGGGTTCATCGGGTGAAGGTGAATAAGTATGGGGATTGGTTTTCACATACGATGGGGAGCTGGAGCACATTCTTAGTAATCTGCCTTCTGCAAGCAGTTCCAGCGGTTGCGTTACGATAACCTTTTTATTTTGTGGTTGGAAATAGATGCACCTGGTCGACCAATCGGTTAAGACGTTGCTGGCGTTGCACGCCTATACGAAACATTAAAGCAATTTGCTCAGCTGTGGGGAGTTAACGTAGCCGGTGAATGCGTACGGACATAGTTTGACGCAAAATATCTCATGTAAATCTCTCCCATGTCCTTGTGTATTTGCACGCGTTCACCTTCTCGAATTGGCTCATCGTGTGTGACTCAGCTAACAAAGCTTTGGTGAACTTAGGTTGCAGTAGCTGCGGACGAAGCAAGAGAGAGCTGCCCTTTTATGTGATTTATGCATAGGCCCGTCACAGATATAGATGGAACCATGTCCCTGAAACCTAGGTGGTTTCCACAATGGGGAACGTTACCTTGTTTCCAACGCAGTCCAAGACCCTTGGTTTGGACAATCCTCACACGAAGGATGACTAGGTGACCAAGTGGCACTTATGGAGAACCAAACAAATGTGATTTTAGTCATTCGTACGACACGTGCTGCAATCGGTAAACTGCAATTAGGTGTAGAGCCTAACAAGATCTCAGCGGTTTTATTCTTAGACTGTACTAGGGCCTATAGGATCCACCCTTTACACCTTCATTACTAAAATAGCAGCCGTAAGAACCATCAATAAAAGGAGCACTAGCTCAAATAGACAGTTCAGTATTTGCAAGAGAACTAGAGCTCAGTGGCAGCGAATCGACGGATTTTCCTTGGCACGTGATACAAAGAATAACATTGAAACCCACTAAATACGGTAACCTTATTAGACGGATGCAAAACTTGCACTGATTGACCCACTGAATGACTTCTCTGGAAATAATCAGTAAACTACTCTCAGGCCTCATCAATCGAAGTACCACATTACGCCATATTGCAAGTATGTTGTTGTTTCGTATACGCCCGTTTGGGAACCATTACTGGCTGAACAAAATTGTAAATGAATCTAGCGATGATGGATTATCTTTCGGGCAAACGAAAAAAAGTAAATTATTTAAACCTTTTTTCGAAAACCTACCGATGATTAATTTAAGGAGTTAACCAGCCTCGTTCTTCTTCCCTCACTTATTGGAGACCAGACACTAGGGCCTGTATCTCACATATCTAACTGAGAGTAGATTTAGTAAGCGGAGACCGATGACATTGAAAAATAGGAACCAGAGCTGTGAAAACTGAAATAGCTCTGTGTTTTGGTTACGATCGATGACATTGAAAAATAGGAACCAGAGCTATGAAAACTGAAATAGCTCTGTGTTTCGGTTACGACTGTCAGATGTGTTGAGTGTACGACAAACCTTTTGAACGTCAGTGTTTATTTCATTGCTTAATAAGGACTAGAACATGAGATGTGGCGAAACATATACAATACAGATGTAGATACTTGCGCATATCGTAAATGCTTTCCACATAGTAGCTACCATAATAACCATACAGTAGCCATACAATTTTTTCGCGCACTGGACAATGCATAATGGTGTGTCTGAGTAGCTATTGGTCCATCAGATTCCCATCACTGATGTTACGGACACATCCACAGAGATTATGTGTCCACAGGATCGCATTTTGCGTATCAGAAACCGATGAATGCATTTGGTAAGGTTGCTGTCAAACACCTTGTAACCTGAATTTCGACTTCAGCTTTCACCTGAAGGCAAGTGTTAAGAATGGCTAACTTTACTTGCTAACATCCCAGTAGCTTACTGCACATAATGAACACCTGATCAAGCTTGCAGAAGGCAAGCAGCTCAGGACAAAAAGACCTTGGCGAAGTCTTTGTGCTGCAACCATAGTGTGTCCGCCGGAAAATAATCCCCAGTGGACAAGGAAGCAAGCACACAACTATCTTGTTGAGCTGGGAAAATCAGCAGCAACGGCGGCACCAAATTTAAGCTACTGCGCCACCATGGTGCTATTCCTTTCAGCCAAAAGGAAGATTCAGCTGGGTTCCAGGTGAGTCTCTCGAAAAAACCAAACTGATTTGCAAATGAAGGTATTTATCGAAATCAGTCCAATGTGGGTTCAAGTAGAACATAAGGTAGACGGAAACTCGTGGACTGTGTTTACCTGAAGAGCCCTAAGAATGGCGAAACCGGTCGTGGGCTGTCGAAGAATTTTCAGTAACCTTATGTGTAGTGTACTACGTATGTACATGTATCGCAATATCTCGAATATCGTAGCCACTGGAACATGAGGCGGCCTGATGCAGCACATTCAGTTGTCTAGAAACATCAAAAACGGGAGATTCAGCTGAATTCCAGGTGAGTCTCTCGCAATGACCAAATTGATTTGCAAATGGGTGTATTTATCGAAACCACCGAGACATCGTTTAGAGGGTTGCACTTCTAAAAGTAAGGTCTTCACTTCACTAATTTATTTCCGTATTTTTAAAGAAATTAAAAAGGAACTACCACAATGATTGCAGATACGGATGCTAGGGTCACATACTAAAAAGCGAAAAACGGAAAGGTATTTGTAATGCTTGCGTGAGAATGCATACAAACAATGGACTACGCTTGAGCTGTTTTGATCCCCAGAGATTCTGAAATTAAGAAGAGAAATTCATGTGTCAAATGAAGCGTTCGTTTTAGTTTATATCAACAGACAGAACGTAATCCTATGCACAGGCATGAATACTCATGCAAAGCCCAGTTCGCTTTTATCATATAAATGGGAAACAAAAACTACTGGTAACCAGCTAGTAAAATGTATCTGATTGTGCGCAAATCCAGACCAACCAATTCTGCGCCCATTTACTTCATCCATGATGTGATACTATCAAGTAGTCCGGGGAATCTACTTCCCCAACTCAATTCACTGTATATATTTTCTTCAAATGATTTCCCCAGAAAATCTATTGTTCAAATGTGAAGCCTGAACAACGCGGTTATCTGCGGTTGAATACAATGAGGGCTACAGAATTTCGACTAACAGACGTATTGTGGCTACATCCGAAACTGAAGTATTACTGGTTGGAACGAATTAATTTTGCATGAGAAAAAGGAAACAGAATGAACACGTCTTGATTACACATATATCTAAATTAAAGGTCGAAAACGTCTGCTGCTTCTTTTTGATCGTAGAAGAATTCGTGGTCGCATTTCGCCACATTTTATTCTATTTGTTTATTTGACTTCACGGTGGCCTTGGAAGTTTAGGATTTCAACTCCGGTGCGTCACTTGTTTCCGAAAGTTATTGTATTTGAGCAGCGATATAAGAATCGATCGCGTACATAACGGTCAGACATTTCGCCACTTAATATTTGGAAATAGGTGTCTGTGTCACGCCTAAAGGTGGCCGTCGACTAAATACGTCAGCCATTTCATGATGGTAATTAAAAACATTCCAACAGCCACACTGAATGGAATCCAAGCTAAACAGCTGTTAACATGCATTCAGGATCAAATTTATGGCAGGGTGGCCGATATAAAATGTGGCGGGAAGAGACATTGTCTTATGAAAACAACACAACAAACAACGAAGGTCAGACCACTGATGAGTTTGAAAATAATAATAATTTTGTGGATAGGATACCCACCTTATCGGGACAGGGTGAGGATGCTCGAAAATTCAAATTTAGTTTTGAAGCTTCGCTTCGTGGTCACCTCACCGTGGACTGATAGACATATTTTGTTATGGCAGTTTAATAATTGTTCCTCTGCTTTCTTTTCGAACCGGCGAGGAGCGAGCGATTTCACCGAACGAAATGTTCAAGATACTACGTACTGACCTTCTTGAAACATGCTCATAATTTTAGTAGTTCCAGGCAGAAATCAGCTCGAAGATTGTTAAAAAGATTCAACACCATGTGATGTATATCATATTATGCTGTGTTTTGACCTCATAATAGAAAAACTCCACAGCACGTTCATAGTTCCCTACAGAACTCTTCCTGGCTTCCTTGGAGGTATTTCCACCCAAGGCTAAATTTAATAAAAGTAAACACAGATAGAGGAAAACCTAATGCGTCTGAGTCGGTTTCTGTTGACATCCGTCGTGTTTTTTGGGACACTGTTAAGGACGCGGTGGTGAATAACCTGGCATGCGTTTGGCTGAATCTTCGCTGCACTGGTACACATCTTGACGACTGTTGAACCGTCATGCAATGGGAGGCGTTCTCAGAAACATTCCATTTTGTTCTCTTAGTCAACAACTATTCTGCAACTTTACCTGGATCTTCTGAAGTGTTTGCTGTCATGGTTGGTTGAAGTTTTGTTGTGAAGAGCCTTCAGTTTAGACTGTCTTTGATTACGAGACATTTTAAACTGCGTCCCTCTGACAATGATCTACCTTTTCGAATCTTTATAACTGAAACGTAGAAATACTCGTCCTCTTCCTGTCCGTATGTGAACCAAACTCTCCGGTTTCCGTTATACTCCTAAACTGTTGTCAATTTAACAAACCTATCATCCACTTTGAGACCATAAACTTAAGAGTTCTGTATAGACTGGGGTAAATTTGTATCCTTCAAATGGCCACCACGATAAGGCCTAATGCATGTTCACTAAACGCTTGGTTTTGCTGTAATGTTTCGAAGTATAAGTCCCCTGATCTACCCAAACCTCCCTGCTCAGTATATGTATACAGGTGATCAAGTACGTGAAATAGTCTGACTGAACCTATTTCTCGGGCTGCCAAGTCAGCCTTTGTTCAAATTCATATAAGGAAGTGGAGGCATGTTCGATCCAGCAAACAATGGATTGCAAGCAATAGACAGATTTGAATTGTTCCTGTCAATGTTTTAGTTACCAGCGTCTTGATAATTAAGGGCAATAAAATGTGGTTCCTTACGTCAAGAGGATATAGGAGGGTGACTGTGCCAAAGGACATGGGTTTGCAGCCTGAAATTCACAAAACTACGTCTGCGATTTTAAAAGGTCAGTTGTAATTGTGGCTCAAAGTAGGAGTTTCATAGGTGATGGTTCCAAAAAGTAAACGTCATCGGGTGAACGAAAACTTCATCCTCTATAGACTTTTGCCATTTACGGTTGTTATTCTGTTTTTCTCACCGCAATCACTACTCACGTTAACTACTCAGCCGACCGCAGCTACTTGAGATACCAAGTGCCCAAATTTCGGCGGCTAAATTTTGGGTTTTAAAAAAAACAAACCTACGTAAAGTTAGTAGATCAACACGAAAATACCTCTATAGACTAAGAGTAAGAGCTGTCCTCCTGTCCTGGCTTAAGTGATTCGGCAAGATCACCTGAAACAGGGAGGAGAAGGGCTTGGTTTTTCCTCTTATTGCTGTTATTCAGCAGTGTATATTCTTGGGTTTGTCGATTTAATCTTCACGTATCCGACTTGTGAGGCAAGCATGTTCATAGCACGTTCCCGCCTGTTTCCAGGCGGCAACAGGTTTGTAGAAAGTTGCGTTAGATTCTAAATTAGGCGCCAAAACTAAGGGTACTGACGACCGAAAAGTGGTATACCCACAAGCTTCGTCAAATTTCTGAAACTTGGTTTGAACGTTCCTGCTACATACGGAGAAAGCGCAATCAAAGTTTCTTTGGAAATAGCTTGACATAAACCTCGATGGAGGAATACTGTTTTTCAGGCAGAAGATGCAACTGCCACACTTCTCAAAAGCTTGCCGCAAATAAATGTAGATGAGCACTGCTTAAATTAGTCCTCCAAAATTTATATTGTGGAAAATTTTGGTAATCTTCTTTGTACAAATTGTTGGCGGTATGTTAGGTGAGCTGTGCGGTTTGGTTGCAATAGTCGCATAGCCAATCAAGATGTCATACCGTTGTGTAGTGAATATCCCTAAACAAAATTTCAGCAGTAGGCCGCGACATATAGTTTATTGGTTTCGTGATTAGATATTTGACACAACTTTTTGAACGTACCATTTTTCTGCGTTTACCACTGTGTTCCGATCAGCAAAGTTGTGAAAAGTGCCAATAGAGAGAACAGCAAGCTGGCCTTTTCCATACGTGCACCGCCTGGTAAAAAGAAACCACGTGATAGTAAATGAAACGATAAGCTGCTAAGTTTCCAAATTTCACGAAAGTATCTCGAGCACGAAAAAACTATAGACATATTTCCTGTATAGAATTCATTCAAACTTTGTTCACCAGGAGAAATTTTGATGTTTCACCCTCAGAACACGAGTTTTACAACTATACGGGGACAACCTTTTCTAATCAAAGCAGTATTGGACAGTGGATCTGTGAATTTTCACTCAAAGTTTGTGGTTTGCTCGACGCCAGAGAAGCTTTTATTTAAAAAGATCCAGGAGAAGCGGCGATAAGGGGACGGATTAAACCGGAGGAGCGACACAGCTGAGAGAAATATAGATGTCCAAGACAACCGTCTAAGATAATCGTAAATAGGTTACCTGGAAATCTACGAGTCTTATGGAACAATTTATGCCTGATTTGTCACTCAGCCCGAAAGTTATCCAGGTGAAACGCGAAATAGTTTTCATATCTACCGCACGAATTTCAGGAATCCACAAGATGCAGTTGTCGTCCAGCAAGCCGCAGTCAGCGGATTTTAGTCCTGATTGATGAACTCTACTAAATGGCCAATGGTGGCCATGGGACGAATTCCTTGTCGTTTTTGAAATACCATTTAAATCATTGGAGGCGCTGTAAGTTAGAATAGTCCTGTACACTGTCTAAAGTGAAGTGGCAAGTTATGTCCCACAACACTAAATATTTGATCAAAAGTCACTAGGTGATGAACGGGTGACAGTCTGGGAAAGTAACTTCGGTGCTGAACTACCTAATTTGGTGACAAAATATCCCATTAGCTAGTGAGGGCTGTGTACATAAAGTTACAAGACTCCTAATCAGGAAAATCGATGAAATACCGGGTGCGGACTTCCCCAATCTTAGACGTTGGAAGCTTGATACTTTAGAAAAATGAGGGTTTAGTGAAAAGATTAAACTACAAGAATGTCGTACAAAGTTGAATTCAGATGAGAACTAATACACGGTGTTCCGTTTATCTAAGCAGTCGCATATAGAGTGAAGATTTCTCGTAAGTGGGTTATTTTGGAACTCACCGGGATAAATAATCTTACAGTGTACATGTTGCCATATTCAGAAACGACTGTTCTCAACAAGTGTTAATGTGGTCATTATACATGTGTGCACCACTGAACTGTCAGAAATGAGTTCAAAGAGAGTTTTTGATTGGTGGCACAGTAAAGAGGTTTCACACCGGGTAAGGGAACCAAAACCTTCTTTCTTCTTTCATTCTGCTTGATTCTTTCAAACAGTGACAGGCTATTTCATTCCCCTTGGGATTTCTCAGACTCATGAGCTTCAAACCTGGTAATAATCTTCAGCGCATGGATGCTTCTACCCTCCATGAGAACTTGGGTGAACCCTTCTGCTGTGGCACCGTGTTGGGGCCTAAACGCCTTGCCACCAGAAATAAGCACATGGGCTGGGATACAGCCGGTCGCCCATGCCTAGACATTGGAGGTCAAGAGGCGCGAAACTTCCGGTCAGTAGATTCGCCATCCAAACCCTGAGCCCCATCGCTCCATAAAATTGGTCTGCCGCAGACCCTGGTTGAATGATCGATGCTGAAGTGGGCTCCTTGTTTGTGGTTAGGTATTCAACTCCAATCCGTGCGATATTTCACGGCGGTTTTTGGATAACATGGTTAGTTTAAACTTCGAAACCACACTCTTCGTGTGGAACTACTGAGAAAGAATTTTTGGCTGTTTCTGCTGTAAGCTTTGCCCTTTTCTGTAACTATCCGACTAGGATTACTGAGTGAGGTGTTTTCAGAAATCTGTATTCTGGAGTTCTCCAGATTTGTGGAACGCTGTGAAATCTTATGATAATTTGTCTAGTGTCGGCGGGGTTGAAGAAGAGCACAAACCACGAGCGTTGGTTTACGCGACTACTCGCCCAAAAGAGCCATTTTTGATAGATTCTCCTTGAAAACTGCACCAAAAAGAAGAGCTAATGAAGCAAATGTATCTTGTATATTAAAATGCAAATCCATTTGTTCTCAACGTGAGATTGAACTACATTAAGGTTTGTTCGGTTGCCGCAATCAAAGCTGACGTGATTCGACGTCTCCACCCGTCTGACGAATCGCACATATAAAAACCTAGTACTCGGATTTTGAGGAAGAGGTACTCAATTAGACATTCTTCAGGGCTCTGGGCCGGCGCAGGTAAGAAGACACAGGAATTTCAATCCGATTCCTATAACGTTGGCAACCGGTAGGTTTTCACGATCGTTATGGCTTTGGTCAATCGCACTCTGACAACGAAGGAATACTCAACTGAACGAGCGGCAGCAAAAAATGACCTCACTTAGTTTTCGCCACACTGACGGACTCAGCGATCATGAGGCTTCCAGCCTAGTTCAGGGGTATCTGCACATTCTGCGATTTTGCTTAAATATCACAAACGTAGTTGGCGGCGCTCACTGACTGTACGTAATTTTTCTTTGTTTAGGAGGGATGTGATCCTCATCCGAAGCCTGTAACTGAAACGCTTGTTTCCAAGAAAATTGGGCGGTTACATATTCGGGTATAGTACAAATTTTATTCTGCTACAGTAGCAAATGTGCACGCATAAAATCATAGCTACTTCGCTGGTGGTCGGGCCCGGAAATTTGATTGACCAAGATGGGAGCATGTGATTCTCTCTGTCAACTGTTTTAAAGTGCTTATGGCCTAACTGTTGTAACTGGTGTTTGCTTCTGGAGTCGATAGATGCACTATGGCCCGCTACGGAGAAATTCCCACAAAGTTTGCTGAATGATGACATCAGATTATTTTGCTAACGGCTCTGGGAAGTATTGCCGTAACATCTAGACAGGATGATCGGTTATCATCGCCAGAATTGTGAGGTCTAAGAGGAATAACTAGCATAATTGTGTTTTATTTTTTACTACACGTGAATAGTCTGATCCTTCGGCAATGCCCACTGTCCATCATCCTTAGATGCCACGTAGGAGTTATGAACCAATACACCGTTAGAATGTCCATGGTAAGCTGATACGTGGATTTAGGTCGGATAATATATAGCAGACCAAATACAAAATTTAGCAAATTTGGTCCATGTTGGTTGTAGTTGCATTATGCGAAGAGTAACCATCGTTTACCCAATCAACACCTAGTAGGATGTCTTAACTACAACTGGTCACATCGCAGCTGTTCAGCAGATTAATACCCCGCAACACAGCCCTAGATAGTGAACTCAGAACAACTTTGGTCATAGGCGAGTGCCCACTCTCACTCAGGTATCTCCAACTTGCTGCCGCTGACACACATTTAGCCGCACTTTTCACCTAAGTGGCTAAGTTTCCCATTGGATGCTCGGGTAACCGGAAGTAGAAGAAATTGGAAGAAATCGTAATTAATCGTCTCAATGTCTGAGATGATCCTATGTTGATGTTCATTTTCAAAAACCGAGCAATGAATGAGAAGCACAGATAAACTAGCTTGAGGTGCACGAAGAATGAGACCCAAGAACAGCAAGCTTGCGACCAGGATCTGGCTGTGTGCACCACATATTCACATTATGTCAGGTATCAGAGCAACGTCATATATATAGGCGGCATAAAGTCCCGGAGTTTCTCGGCTTCAACAACACCTAAGTTTTTCTCAACCGGTTAGTTCCCTCTAACATGCGTGTGCGACATGTTTTGCACCGGAGGTTTGTGGCTATCGTGCCCCGTTTCTATTCACATACATTTTTCATTCAGGCACTCAGTTCACCGGTTGCTACGGTTTCCTGTACAGATATATGGAGAGCATGAAATATAAGTTGTACAACTGGAAGAGATGCCCTGGAGACATTTGGAAACCGGGCAGCTACACATGAGGCACGGGCTGTGTTGACTGCATGATCAAGTCACGCTCACTGATGATATTAAGCGTTGATGGGTTGAAATCTGCCACCCGATTCAGGAAGGTGGCAGTTGTCATTTTCACTGATAAGAACGTGCTTCGTTTCCAGATCATGTTTGCAAGCATATCGACGGCCTCCAATCAGCATTCGGCTGTTAACATAGAGCCCCGCGATGCAACTGTACCCCTGACATATGTCCCGTAACCTAAGAAGCATGACAAGATCAGTCAATGTGAAAGAGCATTTCGGCCAAAAAATCTGATTCCAACAAGCACATATGTTGGCATGTAAGCACGCATATAGTGACCTCTAAATGGTTTCCTACAAGGAATGGGGTCAGGCATCGACGTCTAATTTTCGGCAATTCCACTTCGTCGTGGATGAAATGCTCACAATTTTTTTTTGCGTAAACAACAGCGGACGATATGTATTCCTGGAAGTCATCCAAAATATGCGTGGAGCGCTTGCACCAAATCTCATCGAGACAGGAATTCGTCACGTAGTCGGCCACGGATGCTCGCGCTTAGGACTGTAGCACGGATAAACTATGTTTCGCAACCTGGCCAATGATTGCTAGCGTGCAAGTGACACAAACACCAACGATACCTATTTATTCTCGGATGATTCGTGTACGTGTACTGTAATGGATGGTATTCTCATAGCAATTGAATATGCCATATATGCCATGCTTTCGAATAATGCAAAAACAAGTCTCATTGGTTTTATATAGCCTCACCTCGCACAGTGACAGGAGCTTGAAATTCAGTATCCTGCTTTGGATCGGAGTACGCCTCAATAGCATTCCGTATCAGCTCATGAAACGATTCAATGCTGTACTTGAACCCGCCAATGATCAGTGCGCTTTCATCAAATGCAAGATTTGACACAGCGTATACGGATCCTTCGTAGAGGTACATCAACTTGCAAACGGGTGCGGTAATGAGTGTATACGTGTCAATGGCTTCCAGCAGCTGAAATTAAGATGATGTCGGAAACAGCAAATTAAGCAGCCTGCATAAAATGTCCTGTCGTACATACTCCCCTTATTTGCACCCTACAATGATTATATCACTAAGGACGTTTTGTTTCATTGCAATTGGATTATACGGTTTTTCTTCTTTGTAGGGTACACCGACAAAAAATGGTCCATTTCGGTGTCGAGACAGCAGACAAATTCGGGCTAAGTTAAAATAGGACGCCATTTTCAACAATGTCCTCACCTCCAGCTTCAGCTCTTTTGTCGCTAGTTAGAGTCATATAAAATACAGATCGCTCACATAAGTGGACGATGAATGGGATATCCGGTAACGATAAATGAGCGAGGAGAGTCCTGTGATGGGGAACATCCATGCTCGTCAGAGCGAATTTACACATGTCAAACAGTCACCGACAGGCAGACCTGTGTAACGGATTTGATCAATGCGATAACAAGAGACTCATGGCAGTAAATCTGGATACCATCTTAGGTAGTGAGTTTCCTGTCGCTGCAGCTATTCTGGCCTATTTTGTAACCCTGCTGTTTGTCATGCATTGGGTCGCATTACCACATTGATTAATGCTTTCTCGCAAGGTTAAAACCACGTTTTCTGAGGATCAAGGCATTGTGGGACGGAATCTGCGGCAAAATAGGTTAACCACATAGAGATGCTGTCAGATTCTATCAGCGCAAAATGATTTGTTTTGCCTTCCACGAAGAATTATCGCCTGTCCTACAGTAGGATGTGTTTCTGGAAAAACAGCTTTGTAGCTTTTCGTTCGGTCTTCTGACCGTACAAGGGTTTGTAGAGTATAAAATACTTCAGAGTGAGGTTAGCAAAATTAACACCAAATTAACACGCTGACTTACTGATCCGCAGGTGGCAGTTTCCACATCTTTGAAATCTGACGATGCCCTATCGTCATAATTTGGTGTCCAGACCAGAGGCGACCCGCCTTTTCTCAGCATTCCTTCAACTCGAACATCTGCCGTAGGAAGAAAGGGAATTCAGGCAAATTCATTGCAACTTGGGCTGTTAGAAAAGAATAGTTTGAACTGTGTACACCCTTAATCGACGGTTTGTGAAAACACGTTGTAAACAACTATAAGATGCCCGATGTGATATACCGTCCCACGGACTACCATTACGAGGAAATATGACTGGACGTCCGACCCATTTAAGAATCCCTAATTTGCACACACGCACCTGGATTGCTCATAGATCAGCTACATGTCTATTTGTCGGATAAGGATTTCTGGGCTACCAACGCCGCAGGCTGGTTACCCGTGGTTTTCCACAATAAGAGGGAATGGATATCAGCCATACTTCCTGTGATCTCTGGGCAGTCTTCTAGTAGCGGTTTGAACGTTGTCATTCTGTTATCCTGGAGTTCTATATAGCGATAGTACGGCTAGCCAAACGCTATGTGTCTCTAACCGGACCTATGTTAATTAACATACTACAAGTTCTGGATAGCATAATTCAGAAGCAGTTGCTCCAACATCGCCGGGACGTTTTGCCTGTTGTTGGTACAGTTCGAGTGCAAACTCGACGTTCGTTAAAACGCGATTGTTGAACACCACAGTATCGAAGGTAGACAGTTGTGGAATGGGGGGTGGATGCTTGGCGGAAATAGTTGAATCATTATACGTTTTAGTGAATATCGCCAGAACGGTCCATTTAATAACTGTAAAGGTAAAATGTCGGCTGGACTATTTCAGCTGCTGCTTACTGCGGCTTCAGCCGTTCGAACAATTAACCAGCCAGATATTGTGATACAAAACTTGGGTGACCTAGTGTATTGTGTGGTAGGCGCTGTCTGTGGGATGAAGTTCTGATTCTACTTGGACCCACAATAGACACATCTTGACAAATACACTCATTTGAATGTCAATCGGGTTTTCACAGAAGACTCAACTGAATCACTTGACCATAATATTCTTCAACTAGATGTGCTCCACAGAAGCCGCCTCATGTTTCAACAGGTGCCATATTCGATGTACCGCATTATAAATGGGTCAAAGTAGACCATAAGTTTGACGAAAGCTCGGGAACTGCGGCTACCTGATGAGACCCAAGATGACGAAACGGGTCGTGTGCTGTTGTAAAGTTCTCAGTGCGGTTCTGTGTAGTTTACATTGTGTAAATCTGCTGCAGCACATTCACCTGAAGAGCATCATAAAAGAGAGCTTGCATTGAGTCTGGCGTGATAACCCTGTTGATATGCAGACTAGGGTACTTGTGGACTTCCGTTTATTAATTTATGCTTTCTTCCATCGCACATAGTGTGGTACTCTCGCTTAGTAGCTTAAAGAGCTTCCGTTTGCACCGTGTAATAAAGCAAACACCGATGCTAAACTCGATGACTAGGTGTATATATACCTGCAATTGTGCCTGGCTTTATGATTACAGTTCCAAAGCATCCCACTGTTAAGAAGCCGGGACCTCGTGAAGGAAAATTTATGTGCTGTTAAATACTTATAGCACTAGCTGATTAGGGCGAATCTGTTTGTGTTGGTTTATAGGTTTGCCTCAATATACAAAGGAAATATTATCGAGAATGCAAAAAGTGTATTAAGCAACTTACTTAATTCTGACACGGTCGGATTGCCTAGAGGATTTTACATAGAAATTATCACTGCAAATCAGGCTAGCGACAACAAACAATGCGAAACAGTTTTACTGGGCAATATACAACTTCAAGGAAGATATGGAAATTTGGCTCTGGGGAATGGACTGCGTATAACAGTTTTCGACGCTTTTCAAATGTTAGATTTAGATATTTAGGATGCTGCTTACCACGAGACTGATAAACTCCTCAAGAGCCACCCACCTTCACTTTGGACGGCTTTAAACACCAAACCAACGTGCACACCGACGATTGAAATTCATTTAAGGGGCACAATTCATTACTATTTATGAATTACTTAACCATCACGCTACTCATGAGAGGTGAGTATTTTATCATCCTGAGTTCTGTCTTTGTTTTGGCTCACGTGTCACTTGGGTTGAGTGATTAAAGGGATCAAAATGGAAAAACTGCAGAAAACCTGATATGGTGTATTTGCGTCGATGCACGCGTACCAAACTGAGCAGTAATCAACTCCATCGACGTCTGTGTATTTTAAACGCCTTCCGTGGTGCATGGTTAGTTTGAAAACGAAAAAAACGTATTGATTTGAATATCACATCCTTCGGGCGCGCATTTCGTCCTATTTATAACTTCAATTAGAAATAGATCGCGATATTTGGCTGTCGTACGAGTGTGGAGAGAATGTCCTAGTAGCTGGCAGAAAAAATGGTGAATCTCATGATTTTGAGGAACACGATGAAAAATAGGGTGTAGCAACTCTAAATAACCATGAAATGAACACGCTCCGCTATCTTGTTTGAGAAAACACACAGACAGTGCTGCAAAAGCTGCTGACATCTTTGGAACTGAAATTCGCCATTAGGCAACGACCTGAATCTAGGAAGGCCACACAAGTTCTTCCTTTCTAGTAACGCGACATCTGGTTAGTCAGCAGATCATTGAGATTTACGAATAGCAGAACCTTGGTTTCGCAAGTACCCAAAAGAGTTTGCTTCCACCGCTCTCCTTCCCGTTTGACGTGACTATTCGAAAATCCTGAGTGCAACGGATTCAGGTTATTTTGAAAGTGAAACATATTGGTTGATACACAAGGCAGTACAAAAGAATGAGCACTGCACAAATTTTACCCTGCATTACAGAGCTTTACTTTAAGCATTGGGAGACGAGAGAATTGCCAACTGTTAGCTCGCAAAGGAGGTGTCGCCAGTTATCTCCTCCATCATTCTGAAAACCGATGTAATGATTTGACCGGAGATTTGGGATTTGTGGGTGGCTCATTTCATGCACCATATAAAGTTATATAATAGGGAATACGGGCACCGGCAAGATTCTTGATTCTTCTTCTTTTTGGCTTCTTCTCGATTGCTTCAGCTCAAGAGCGTTAGCTCGCGCTTGAACTAGAAACAATTTCGGTATAACTGGTTTGAAAATATCTGACAAACTAGATAAGTCACTTGTATTTGACTGTGAAACACATACACTCTGCAGCGGTAAGATAACCGAAACGTGGGCGAGTTTATTTCACGTTTTGCTGTTGGAAGCATAATGGTCTCATGGAGCTCACTTCTCCCGACTTTCGTTTTTATTGATTGATATCTTGATTGATATCTTGTGTTGACCTAGGCGTCGGGGATAGCAAGAACGACCTCTAGTTGGCATCTGAGCCGTATGGTTTTTTATTAGGAATTACAATGTTTCACACTGGAAATATGGCAACCTCCGCCACCAGAGTGCATGATTCGTACGCAATGTATCCACCCTTTACAGATAGGGATGAGCCAATTGTGAGCACTGTCTAGTTAATATCGTGAAACACTCAGACGTGGTGTCTTCTAGTATTGATTACATGTTCGAGGTTGTCTTTTTTGTGATATAGAAAGTGCAAATTGACCTAATCGACGTCAAAATGTTAAAATGAATAAATGAAAGAATCTGACGGCGAATTGTTGGGGTTTTGCAAAACGAACTAATTCATCAAGATTTTACCCTCGTGTCACGTACTTTTATTAAAAGAGCAGAACAGACGTAATTAAATATCGCGCGGCGGAATTCTGGTCTCAGGTACAAGTGAAATTAGTTGGACAGAAAAATGAGGGACTCGGCTGCAATAGCAGAACTAGGTTAAAAGAAGAGTACTAAAGCGTTTGGAAGCAAGAAGACGATTGAAGATCCAATTGTTTTACGTGTTCGGATTTGAAAGTACCCTGGGAATGGCTGAGCTATTTTCGCACACTAATGCTTTCTTGATGAGACTGCTGCATAACCCGGTGGTTCCGGAACAGAAATAATTTTATTAGAGTAAATACTTTGGGAATGTCCATGCATCCGGACCAATCAATCTTTGGGTGCATTCACCAGGATGCTGCCGTGGTCCGGAAATGCTTTGGTTGATGTTCCCTTTTCCTTTCAACTTTTGTGGACCCTTTCTCAGTCACATTTAGAAGTAGGCTTATGTGTGTTGCAAAGCGTCCCGATAACCCACCCATATTTCCGAACGATCCAAATATTTCAACCCAGAATAGAAACGGCTAAGGAAAGTTTGCTGTCTTAAACCGATGCTCGTCTGGCTAAAACAACACTGTCTTTGCGCTTCAGAATATACCAAAGGCACAATCAGCAACTGAGTCAGAATGCAGACATACAGTTCGGCACAGTAACAAAATGGACTTTGCAAAACAGGCAATAAGACAGGAAGGATGATGACGATAGCAATTCAGAAACTATCTGGAAGAGAAGTAACATCACACTGTCCGAGCAGGTTACGGGAAACGTGCTAGCGAAAGCTTAGCACACTAAACCATGGAAGAGAAGTGTGTTGGAAACTTAACAAAGGAGAGATTTGCAAGCCGTAACGCGATGGGCGTTGACGAGCGACCGTTCATACCCACTTACCTGTGAGTGGTAAATTGATAACTGAATTGCCCAGGATATTCACAGTACGCATTATGATTGTGTTTTCTCCCTCTCTCTCTCTCTATATATATATATATATATGTTGACAGACAAAACATCCGAACATGGCCGGTTCTTCAAGAGTATTGCAGTATGACCAGCACGCTCACAGGATCAGACAGACAGTGTGTGGACCAGGTGATAAGGTTATCAAAACAGAGGACAGAAGGCCATAAAACAGCAGAAAAAGGAACAGCTACGCTAACTCACACCCCGTTTGTACAAATAGGTTTTTGCGAATATGCTCCAATGGGGTAGGAAAAAATTGCATTAGCCGACTTCGTGTGTTGCTCTCAATTTCCACATGAGTGCGGTTAGTTGCATCAGGCACAATGGTTATCACATGAACCGGAGAATTGAAACGTTTCACCCTACTAATCATGTCTGGTTTCCACTAATGATGTGCGTGTGCAATGTCTGAAATGATAATGCTACTAACAGGTGTTGGCAAACATGCTCCGAAGTGAAATGGAACAAAGTGGTGTTCTGCTGGCCACCGCATTTTCCAACCGCGCTATCAGCTCCCAAATGAGTATGGTAACTGTGATGCGGTCAGTGGTTATTATATTACTTAGAGGAGTCCAAATTCGCAGGGTCCCCGAAATCGTCCGTTCTCCTGTGATGTTGCGCCGCTGGAACGTTCGAAATGTGAACCACACGAGATTTATGAAATACCCTGTCAAATAGTGTGTGTGTGCCCGTGGCGCGTGTATGCCTATTTATTTTTTTATTTTATTCTAAAAAAGTCGCAGATATCAACATTCCTCTAACTAGGCACTTGATAGGCTTGCGCAACCCATGACCGAGTCCTAACAGCTGTTTGTGCTGAGTGTTCTACGGGATTGACGTACCTGGCGCACGACCAAATACCCATTTTCTAACCATCTTACCGTCGATCCCCTGACGCACGCCAACAGCGGCAACGCTTCTGGTGAACCCATGGTCAAAATCCGGAGGAGAACTTATATTATATCTCCCCATAGGCCATGTCTTCCACTTACACGACAACATAGCCCTTATTGTAGCCCGGTACGCACGACCCTTAAGACCCAATGACATACCATAAACAAAGCAATTTGTCATACTTGATTCGAGTTTTGGGATTCATGTGCTGACTTTCCGCCGAAGAAAGAATCGGGTAAATTCGACTCGAAATATCAGTAAATTTTAGAAGATTATGAAAGGTTTTCAAGTCAGCATCGTTGACAGATTTGGGGATGACATACAGAGGCCAATGTATTTGATCCATTATTGCACCTGTGAAGCCGTCGCAGCTATAGTGGAGTGTATAACTAGCAGAAGACGATGGGCTTTCATAAAGCTTTCGGATGGTCCCACGTCAGAGCTGAGAGCTTCCTGATTAGTACCCAGAATATAGGCCGCATAGCTCCCAACGACGTAAGCATTCTGGATAAACGGGTACTCGTCACAATGACGACAGAAATTGTTGCACAAACCTAGGTGGATCATCATTCAGACTCATAGGCAGATACAGCGCGGTACGTTCGCAATTGGCTTCGTTTTTTTCTCTCGCGCAAGTTTGCGTAAGAATTCTTCTGCTGTTCGTACTATTTACAGAGTTTTACTTGCCATTTGTTGAACTATTACAATAACATAACATTTACTGATAATCCCTGTTACTTTGTACTCAGATCCTAATTTGCACCCAGTTGCAATCATGTCGTTAATCAATATAGGATGCCCTCTGCAGCCATCGATGGACCACAGATGTGGAAGAAATTGCTGTCCTTTGAATGTAAGACGCGGTATGAAATGTCACACCCCCAAGGCCTGATGGCACTTGAAATACACGGGTTTACAGTACGACCAGGTGAGCTAGCTGGCAAAATCTCCTGACCCGTTTGTGTGCTCCAGTTGCCTCCACATCAAAAGCGGAATAGATTCTGCAGCTAATAAAACGGTCATCAAAAAGGAACCAATCTTCCCACTGCTTAATCAGAAAGCCCAGCGTAAATGCCCCGAGTTAATTGGGATACTCGACGCAAAACTGGAGCTTCCTCCTAAAGCTCTGATGGACGAAAACACAAAGAACATAGCGACCTGGACGAAAGTAAATAAGAACGTTCTTTGCTGAACGAGTATCAAGAACTATCCACCGCTGGTCCACTGGCTACGGAAAAGGTCATCTAGCTCACTAATGCGGTAATAAAGGCCGCCACGGCGAATAAGGGAGAGCAGACTGAGCATTTGCGGGTCATTCTGCAGAAAAATCATGCCACCGAAGCAGGCGCAATCGCTCCTTGGTAGAATAGTCTTAAAGCTTGTACGCGAATCACTTCATGCAGACTGGCTTTGTCAGAAGAGAAACAAGCGAACACTTGGGTTTCTCGTCACACTTTCCTCCCCCACTGCCGTACAGAAGACGTTTAAGTGAGCTGTCAGCATCCAAATGGCATACTCGGCGATCAGGTGTCTATCTGAGAACCGCCCTCTAGAGGCGCGAAAGTTATGTCACGGCAGTTGTAAGGAAGAAATGCTAAAAAGGAATCCGTTCGGCCGACCCCAAATTTATGGCCCAATCGATTGTATTTATTGCCCCTTGTGCGCTTGAACGCACGCCGAAGCAACCAATCGCGACACCGGATAGCAGATTTTACTCAACCACCGCATACACCTCGAATTCCAAAGGCAGCGCTGCTCCGGAGGAGGCAAGTCTCCTCTCAAAACAGACGACAAAAGTGCAGCACTGACCTCCACCCCCAAGTCAAAACTTCTGAACTGGCCTGGGTCAGACGAGTGGAGTCAAGCTGCGAATCATACCGGCAAACGAAACAAATGCGTTGACCTTGACTTCGAGGAATGCTGCGAGAACCGTACCACCACTGAGAATGTGGAACTGCCAACCTCCAGTACTACTCCGTCAGAAGTGGCCTCTTTGATTGTGGACACATTTGTCGCCCAGGACGCCGACATCCAAAGCTTTAAACCTGACCACAGCTAACTGGACAATCCCTCGTACACGCAATAAGCTAAGCTGATCCCGGACTAATTGAATGTCTACACAAGCACGAATAAGAGACGAGTGCAGCCAAACAAGCTACATGCGATTTACTTTTATCTGCTACTGGGCCAGAAATTCCGATCCCCAAAAGTGGATTCGCGACTTCTGCCGTACGGACATTTCAGGGATGCGCATCTTCCTGAACAGATTTAATTGCGACCAGCATCAGCGGAAGACTTATACAGGACCATTTTCCAGAAAGCTCACACGATATTCGTCCCAAAAAAGCCAGCACGATATCGGATGAGCCCAAAGCTACCCAAAAGGATCCGGCGTCTTCTGGAAAAGAGATTCCAACTATTCTTCAAAAAAGCTGACTACTGGAGACACAGAAGATGAGTTGGCATTTCGTTAAATGTGGAACCGCTGTAAATCACAAATCCGCCAACGGAACATAGGAAAACAAGCGAACATGCTAGATCTCGCCCGGAAAAACAGAAATGTGCTGTTCAACTGCATGATACATCGCCGCAGATACAAGCCTTCCACATTCTCATTAAGGGACAGCAACGGGGAACCGACGAGTACCCCGATAGTTTATCTGAGTTGTACAGAAACAGTTTACAGGTCTGTATTCAGCCATATTGTCCTCGTCACCTCCAAGCTTGTCAAGGCGTATCTAAGAACGACCTCTATCCGACTCGATCCTACACTCGATCTGGGCTTTTCTAACAGACACATCATCCCGAGTGAAAGTAAGCTCGACCTACTCTTTCCCGGGGTCGGTCTCTATCGGAGTTCCTCAGGTCACCGTTTTGGGACCACTGCTGATCCTGATATACGTCAACGACCTTCATGATGTAATTCCAAGTCCAAATGCAAACGCCAGTGCCCTACAAATGGATGTAGTCGCTGCAGAGCAGTGGTCGTTGGACTAACACCTTCCTCTAAACGACGAAAAGTGCGTCCATATGTCATTTAGAGGAGACTTTTTCCGTCAAACATATTGAGAGTGGACCGGAAGGCATCACGAGGATAGATGCCAAAAGGATTTGGGTATCTGGCTCTCTTCAAGCATGTCCTTCTCACTGCATCAAGAGAAGTCGGCCCAAGAGGCATTCGCTTTTATACGGATGATCCGGCTCACCTTATCCGATAATACTCGCATGGGCTTACAAATACTCTATGGGGCCTGCGTCAGACCGTTCTTTGCACATATCAAACAGTTTTCTGCTCAGGATGCACGGAAGACGTAAACCTCGTTGAGCGTGTCCAGCGAGCTGCTAGGAAAATGGTCGCCGGTCACAAATCCGTGGAATATGAAACGCGTTTCGGCGTGCTTGCTTTGGAGTATCTTCGCCTGCGAGGGGACCCAATTTTTGATTACGCTCTGTTCGAACAAGGCTTGGTTAAAAGCTTTCCACCGGTGACCCAGCAAACACCCGGCGGGAACATTCTAAAATTTTAAAGCTCAGAGCGCACACTTTCATTAGGCATATATCTTCTCATTTCGGGTAGCTTCTGCGTGGATCGACCGTCTTCAGACTGTTGTCCACGTTCTATGTATAACCCAATTCAAAACAATATTAGACACTTATTTGTGCGACTCGTCGCGCTGCAAGCATACTGCCTAGCGCTGACAACTTAAGGAGAAGTGGTACACAGTTTTTTCACTTGTGCCTTCCAGGTGAACGACAGCTGCTGAACGACAAGAACAAAACCGACTCGGGAATCTTGGACGAAAGACACGATCCTGTGTAGCAATCCGCGAATCCGTGAATCGTCAAGTGAAATGGGCGAAAAAAGACGACGATATTATACACAATCGGAAAGAGCCACCATTTCGCCAGTTGGTTCTGTTCATTACAATAAATCGCTCCGCATCGTTAAAGGTTTACGGGCAGCTACCCAGAAGTGCTGGTTTTGTGTATAATGAAAATATTGAACAGTTCAGCGATAGGTTCGCGAAATCCTCGTCCAAACGTTTATGCCGGGATTGTTCAATGTGTATGGTTTACTGATCCGCGTTCCAGTCTAAGTCTTATGAAGAAATGCATCATGCTTTAAGGAAACGTAAGCCGCCATTGCTTCAAGCCAACCACCGACGAGACAGATTCCGAGCCTCCTCTTGTTGCAATGTACCAAGATGTGCGAAACGACATCACCTGCTGCTGCACTTTGACACTAACTTGTGACCGTGTTTCGTAACGATTGTCAATGCAAACTCAACTTTGGTGGAAACCCCATCGGCCTTCCTGGGGATTCTCCCAGTGCGTTTTGTTGGTCCCTGTGGCCCTGTACTACGAAATGCTCCTCTTCACTGTGGATGAGACCCAACCTCCATCTCACCTGAAGTGGGCTAAATGACGCTTCAAAAGACCTGGTGTTCACCCCGATAAATGGATCATCGAAGCGAAGTACAACGAATTCCAGTGCAAAGATCGAAGCGTTTAGTATAGATTAGCAAACGCATGTGGAAGCCGCATACTCTAGCAACCAGTTGTCCTCTATAAGACCTAACTTGCTGTCTCAAAAGTTGCTCCGTTGCTGAGCCTATATGTGATACATCAGGCCTTCCCAAACAGCGTCCAAAAGTGTATTTATTCTAGTGGGCACCGGTGCACCGGACGCACACTGTGTGAGGGAACGGTGTATCGGAACCAAGATACAACCTTTCCCATTAATGACCGAGTGGGTCGATTTTGATCCTACAGGTTTTCGCCAAGGTGAAACTACCGAGACAAACCACCTAAACGAACAAGAGACTGAGGAAAGTAACGCGCCGTAAGAAGTAGTGCATGCATTTTACCGTGATAGTTATATAGACCCTAGGTGAATAGAGGGGGACCAGTTTTATACGAGCGACTTGCCCTTGGCGGATGGCCGGCCAGATAATTTTTCCCTGGCTCCGAAAGCGTTCTACGGTCTGTATAGAAAAGGGGACTATGGTCCTTGATCAGACGGTCATGACGACTGACGTCAAAATAAATGGGGGCAACCAGAGAGGAGGAGTTCCTTCGAAAAGCATATTATTTATGATTCACTGACGCCAACAATCGCGGGCCGGACCTTCAAGAACATCACAGACTGCCCGCTCGCCCAGTCAGTCACACAGTTACACATCTTTCAAATTCCGTGGGACACATCAAAGTTAGCATACCTCAAAGGACATTAATTACGATTCTCAAAAAGGCCAAAACTGCGAAGAAACTGGAGGACTCACAATTGTGTCAATGGCGTATACACGAATAAACCTGACGTAATTCGGCGCCGTAATAAAAATGTAGGAATTCGGCACCGATTTACTTGAGAGTTGAGGGAAGTTTAGTAATGACCGTCACTCTTTAGTGACGCTGGCGGAGAAGATACTTTCCAGTTGCAACACAAGTGCAGGGATGTCAGAAAAAATATATATTTGGTATTCGCCACCGTAGAGCAACACACGGGCGGTATCGGGGCGACGGATTTCTAAGAGCCGCACAACCGGAACCAAACTGGTGTGTCAGGATTTTTGGGCTCATGACTCTTGATGGTTCATTTACCGCGGCTAGATGGAAGGCATACACGCTCCAAAGACTAGGTGTATCGTAAACGCCCGGTTAACGCAGAAAATATGAGGGACCGAGCAAGCTGTTACGCTGGCGGATAAATTGTAACATTTTTGCCTCACACATTTGCTGGCGTCCGGCGCTTGGTAGCGACAACACAAGTAAAATATATTAACTTGGTTGAGGCGGTGGACCTGGTTTATCACTGTCAAACCGTTCCCGTCAAAGAGACAACAGTTTTCTGCGTCAACTTCAAGTATTCTATATTTTCCGACAGTCCATAAAAAACTTTTGACCCTCATCATGTCGAGCCAATTCTCACAAAACATCCCGAGCGAATTTGACCAACGGCGTTGCCGTATGACGTGCGTGCACGTTTGTCGGTACTTCACATCAGGTTAGGTATCTGTTGGCTTTTCTTTGGACTTGTATGAATTCATGCAACAGTTAGAAATACGCCTTCCTAATTTGGGGAACGTGTCTGTTTTGCATAAATATTTTGTACATGTAGCACGTTATTTTGTTGATAAATATCAAGAATTCATAATTCTGCGTCTAAGAACTCGCGTTTCACACAATCGGTTTTACAGAAATACATGAGCACTCTTCTCAGCGTAACAGAGTTAGACCTGGCAGTTCAGCGAAAATGTCAACTGCGTCCTGCTTCATTCACACCGTGCATGTAGTCCCTCCGAATGAGTCGCCTCATGTCATCTAAATTCTACCAATTAAATCGCTGATATAGACCCGATGTTATTGCCCAATTACAGCCGGGGCGAAAGGCGGTCTTATGCTGAGAACAAGGATTGATACGAACGCTATATCCGCGTTGGAAAAGAGAGAAAAATCAACAGGCAAATTCAGCTGCCTAACGTGGGAGCAACAAAACCAGTGGCTGCCTCACAATCTTTATGAGTTCGAAAGGAATACTGATTGGGTAATTAATCATTCCCGCCCACAAAGAAGAAAACAGTATTTAGAGGAAAAGCAGGGGACAAAAAACTTATCACTACCCATTCAATAAGATAATGCTTAGGCTGCTGTCAAGTTGCCGAAGGGCATCTGATAGACTTGAGTTAAGTCAGTGGTTTGGGGTACGAGGATCTGCAGACAATATCTTAGCAGGTGATTTCCCATTGTTCACGCAGGTTACCAGTGAAGTGTTCACATCCAGGGGGCGAATAACCTGGTGGCAACACAAGATGATGAACACACAGGTTGCTGGTGCATCTGAAGTATTTCGGAGATTGGTGGTTCGTCACTGGTACAATTTTATTACTACTGGCTATTTACGACACAGGAGGTTAACGGAAATCCTTGCCGAACAGATTTCACGGGCCCAGACTCTATACATATCAATATTGATAGGGATGGGGAAATGTGTGAGAGTTACAGGGAATTGAGATGGAGGCCAAGCGAAACATATTGACCGTTCCCGAAAACGGGTTTCTGAAATCTGCCTTACAGGTTCGACTTATTACGCAAGGAAAGGGTGGCAACACGGAGATTAGCATATCAAAGCATGTATTAGCACAGCTTAGTGAAGCAAAACGACACCCCGTTTGAAACACAGGAAAATAATTTTGCACGCAGTCGATCGCTTGAGTTGTTAAACCACGCCTTCAGCTCTCATGTGAGTGCGGTTGGTTGTTTTCGATACAATTATTACCAGATGACGATTGGAAAAGTCATAGATGAAACATATTTATCATGCATGCTCCAGTTTGATGATGCGCATGCTAACATCACGGAATACGATCTTGAAACAGGTGAGATATTTGTGTTGTTTTCCTCGTGGTTCCGCTGCTCTTGTCAACCCTGCACTGCACTAAGTACAGCCAACTCACCCTAATTCTGGATCCGCTTAAACAAAATAGAACGCCTGGCTGTGTATTCCCTAAAGTTCGTCCAAAGCAAGTGTGTCAATTGGGCGCTTGAGAATAAGGATATGTATAAATATTCATGTACAACTGATTCCGCGTTGCCCATCCCTATGAATTTTTATTTGTGCTTACACGTGTACTGCAAGACTGTGATACGCTACACAAGAATACGAACTCACCGCTTGTTGGTGCAGCTGAAAATTGCCGGAGAATTACAGTAAGTCAGTGTGACATTTAGATATCTACTGGCAAACTGAAGTGAACTAGACCGATGAAAACCACTGCCAGTTTGAGGCACTGTCCTCAAAAATCCTGATCACGAAACCCTTCACGCAAAGTGGTTTGGCGAAAAGTGAACTAAGCAAAATTTTTGGCTTCTTGTCACTCTTTCCTACCCATGCGTTCCACGAAAGATCCTGAGGCGGGCTGTTAGAATTCAGAAGGCTTACACAACGATCAAGTGTAACTCTAAGGATCGCCCTCTGGAGACGCGAAAAGTGGGCCATAGAAGTTCTAGTGGAAAGGCGCGAAAGAAGCTTTCGCTTAAGTCTAGTTCAACACACCCCCAACGCTTAGCCGTCCCGATGGTAGTTACGGGCAACCGGGCGCGATTTCAGATAGCAACTTCTACTCAACCATCGCAGACGGCCCGACAACCAAGGCACCGATCCCCGGGAGGAGGCAAGCCTCGTGTGGACGCAGCGTTTAGAGTACGTAGAACTTTTAACGGTTCTCTTTGTAGAAGATGATAAAAGCGCAGCAGCACCTCCACACCCATATCAAAGTTTGTTAGCTGGTTTGGGTCAGATGTGAGGAGAAAGGCGGCAAAACATACCAACGAATCAAACACAAACGTCGACCTTGACATCTGGGTAGCCACTGCAAGTGTGAATCTGCCAATCTCTAGCTCCACTCCGTCTAACGTGGCCTATTCCATTTTGGACACAGTCGTCGTCCATAACCCCGGCAGCCAAACCCACAAACCCGACAAAAATGGACGGAAAAGCTTTCTACAGACAGTTGTCCACGCTGATCGCTGGCGACTCGGGAGTCCACACAAACTAGAAAGAAAAGCGAGTGAAGTCAAACAAACTATATCAACTTCGCCAAATCATAAGTTAGTTTGCCAGCTTCAAGTTGCACTCCTCTGCGAAAACGAGCCTCATGAGAGCGCTACCTAAAGAAATACTTCTTGGTGCTACCACTCAACGGAGAAATCCTAGCCGAAACTCTTTATCTATCAGCCCGCACCAAAATGCACGGGATACCAAACAAACGCATGTTTGCGCCATAATCTTGAAAGACAGCAAGCTTAGTCGCCCAAATTCCATGCGGAGTGATTTACAATTAGCAGCAGTCGATTTTTTAGCATACGAGGGAAAAATCTGCATCCCAAGGGTAAGAGGCCGGCGACAATCGGACTCACATGGGAAAAAAGACATTGCAAGTAAAAGCAGCTCTCGAATATAACATGGCAGGAAGAAGACATGTGTACTGCAGGAACTCCGTCGCCTGGAACTCAAACCCAACGTGCAGCTATTGAACCTACTAAGCTCCCTGGCAGCACAAGTCCCGGTTCCCAACAATCGGAGGCAGCTGAGGCGGCGTTGAAATGCTCGTTCGTAAGTTGCCGTTAGCCTGTCTTAAAATGGCGTCCATAATTGTACTTACAGAAACCTGGATCACACGAGAGGTCTCTGACGCGGGGATCTCCATATGTGGATGCTTCGACTTTTGAGCTGACTGGAAACACTGGAGAGCTGGTGGGGTTGTTTTATATTTAAACGCGGCCATGCCCATATCAAGTGTATTGTCCGATACCAATTCTGCACCTTCTTGCGCTGCACTGCTGATACAAACCCCCTAACGCGGGACCGATTCTCCTGACTTCCGATTCCAGACTCGGCCCCCGTTGTCATTTGAGTTCTCTGAAATATGTCTTATTCCCCACACACATATTTAAGCAACACTCCTCCAGCAATCTCTTCTTGCTGAAGAGCGATTTTACCGCCCTCAAAGCTTCCTCGATGGGGCTGGAACGCGTCGGGTCTAGTGAACATTTTTGGCTGCGCTAATCAAATTCGTTCAACAGACTGCTTGGACTAAACACGTCGTCGCACCTACCAGATACTGCGCAGGATTTGGTCGTCATCAGTGAATGACTCTTCGTCGACCTGGTGCTTACTATTGCGGTACTGTGACAGAGGAACCACTGTGTGCTAATCTTTGATCTCATCTGCTGTTGCTCCATAAAGTCCGAACCTCAAACGTGCATTCGAAATTCCTGCCAGAGATCGCAGGGTTGTTCATCTTTCTTGGTCAGTTGGGACCAGCCTCAGTGGAAGAGTTATGCAGGCCTATTGGCCAGAAAGTAAACGAGACTGATTCCAGGTTCATCCCGAAACAACCAGCGGGCAGTCGAATAGACCATAACCTACCTTAAAAATATTCAGCGTCTTCTGGTTTCAAGCATTTTCAAAAAGTTGACTACATGATGCCGAGACGACGAGCTAGGGTTCCGTACAATGCGGAACAAACGTAAATTTGGAATCCGCCAATGTGCCACTAGAAAGCAAACACTCATACTAGGCCTCAACAGAAAAAAAACAAGAATATGCTGTTTAAGTATACGGAGCATTGTCGCACTAGCAACTCCACCGTGTTCACCTTGAGGGACAGGAACGGGGAACTCGCAACTGACACATTAGTAGTATCTCAAGCCTATAAGGAACACTATGCAGACCTGTATTCTAACTTAGTGATCTGATGACCATCGCTTTTGTCCTGGCGTAACTACAAACGGCCTCTAACTAACATGGTCTTCGCAGACGAGGATAATTGTCAACACTTGCGCGCCCTGCACTTTGGGCCAGACAATGTACATCCCAGTATCCTGAAGAAAACGGTGTTCACATTTGCGAAAATATTTCTACCCGGTGTTTTCGTCTGCTTGGATGGAGGCGATTGTCACGCCAAACTACAAGACTGGTGACCGGCTGTTCCCCGGCACCTACAGGTCCACCTATTTCACCAGCGTACCATACAAGTTGATAAAACACATTACGAAACGGGCTACAGGTCCACCTATTTCACCAGCGTACCACACAAGTTGATAAAACACATTACGAATCCTATATGACTTTACTACCAACGACCTGATTTACCTGATTCAAATCGGATTATTTAAAAAAAGTTCTTGTGTGATGAATATGATTGTATTTATGTGCAGCTTAAGCAATGCTAAGGATGAGAGACTCATACCGAATGCAATATTTCCCCGCTACTTAAAAGCATTCGTTCTAATCCCACACGCACCAGTGCCCTAATGTTTTGAGTCTTGGGGGTTCAAGGGGAAATACCAGGCCGGATTAAGGCCTTAGTATCAAACGGGATTATTCCGAGTGAGAAAGAGCCCCACCTATTTTACTCCGGCGACGGTCTCCATTAGAGTTTCGCAAGGCGTGCACAAGTATTGCACTTGCGAAAGAAGTATCGGGCCAAAGATAATGAAAACACACATTAAGGAAGCAAAACCTACAAACATTCAGCAAACCTCAACATACCTCAATTCAGATCATTTGCGCACAGTTCAGCGCAGCTCAAGTTTTGTCAAAACACACCTGCTCGCCGTAGCTGACGAGATTCCCGTATGAAAATAGCAGACGTGCGAGAATCTGTTCAAATGATAAGAAAAACTTTTGGCGCGCATTCGACCCAGTGCGCCAAACGACTGCGCCTAAACCTGATATTTGAGTGCCGTTACGTATGTACGACAAACTGGTAATAGGAAGACGGTTGAAAATGTCATATCAGAAAGATCCTTATCACCAATGCTCATGTCATATGATGCGCAAGTTAAGGTTACGGAATACGAACGAAAAATAATTGAATAAATTCCGTGGATCTCCCAATGGTTCTGCTCCTCTTGCTAACCCTGCATGCAACACGCTGAGGAACCGCGCCCTACTCGTGTGTGCGCCAAGCCAACCTAGATGGACTGGCAGTGAATTCGAAGAAGTCGTCCAACGCGACTGTTTGTGCTGGGTGGTTGATAGGAAGGGGGATCTGTGGACAACCAAATATAGTTAACTCCTGGTTGCGCACCCATATGGCTGCTGCCTAGGGATTATATATGTGTTACAAGATTATGGCTGATTACATATGAATCCGTACTCACCGGTTGTTGAGGCAGCTAAAAATGGCGGGAGATTAACGGTTTGTAAATGCGATATTTAGATTTCTACTGGCTACTCAAGGCACACACAAGAGATTAATGAGAATCCCAGCCCTAGAGCAATTTGTGGGAGATAAGCGAATTCATGTTGAGACCGGCTAATATACGCAGACCATTAACAAAATCATCTTGATCAGCTAGGTGTTGCATGCGCTCGTTTTGCAAGTGTGACCGAATTCTCATGACACATGGCAGGAGGAAGGAGACGCAACGGACGCATATATCATTTGAGCACAGGTCCGCTCACATTCGCGTTGCTCAACCCAGCTCTCCTCAGTTTAGCTCCGCCAAGCTGCGCCCAACAAAGCGCAGCTTAGCCAAATCAAATCAAGTACCTTTTTGCAAGTGCCCGCGAATGTGATCGGATAAGGCCAGGGGAAATGTGCACGCAGATGACCGCGTGCGTGGTTGGACTGCGGCTTCAGCACCCACATGAATGCGGTTATTTTCGTTCGATACAACTATAGTAAGATGACGTTTGATAATTTCACATCCGAAACATCCTTATCACGTGTGCCAAGTTTGATCATGTGCACGTTGAAATTAAGCAATATGAACAAGAAGTAATTGGTACGTTTGCCTCGTCATGCCTATGGTTCGGCTGCATTCGTAAACCGTGCACTGCACTAGGCAAAGATGTCGCAACCTACTGCCGGGTGTACCGGATCAACCTACATAACTCGCTGTGAATTGGCGTACGTTCATCCAATGCAATTATGTGCATTTATTGGTTGATCGGAAGGAGGATCTGTGGACACTTCATTATCAAAATCCTCCTCGTACCTCGCCCATGTGAATTTATCTTTGCAGTGTTACATGGAAGACAGTGGTTGACGAACAAATAATAATATCACACCGAAAGCAGTTGGTGCAGCTGAAATTAGCCAGAGATTTGGGGATTGCCAATGCGAGATTCGTATTTCCACCGGCTATAAAATGCACACAAAAAAAAGATTGATGAAAATAACTGCCTCA
The DNA here is from genome assembly GCA_003604175.2 of Clonorchis sinensis. NCBI lineage: Eukaryota > Metazoa > Platyhelminthes > Trematoda > Opisthorchiida > Opisthorchiidae > Clonorchis > Clonorchis sinensis. Next base: position 14,266,155 of record CM030373.1, read on the forward strand.
TATTTTGCACGCGCCGGCGATGTGTGCACGTCAATATAGATAACCATACGGAAACGCAGGTGAGATAGAGCAAATTCATGTGGGGGCCAGCTTAATTATCTTGGCCACTCACATGCACATTGTTCACAAATTGGCGCAGCGCGCAGTCGTGTTGCAAATGGCAAGAAATCATCCGAGTATGTAGCAATAGCAAACAGGTTAGTAAACAATGCAAAGATAAGTTTAGGGCTGACCAGCGCTGCCCCTATTCCCTAAGCATGGGGGGCCGAGCTCAGAAAGCACAGCTCAGCAAAGCTTAGCTCAGAGCAGGGTAGCTCAGATCCAATAAGCTAAGAGCAGATCAGGTCAGATCAGATCAGATCAGATCAGATCAGATCAGATCAGATCAGATCAGATCAGATCAGATCAGATCAGATCAGATCAGATCAGATCAGATCAGATCAGATCAGATCAGATCAGATCAGATCAGATCAGATCAGATCAGATCAGATCAGATCAGATCAGATCAGATCAGATCAGATCAGATCAGATCAGATCAGATCAGATCAGATCAGATCAGATCAGATCAGATCAGATCAGATCAGATCAGATCAGATCAGATCAGATCAGATCAGATCAGATCAGATCAGATCAGATCAGAACAGATCAGATCACGTAAGAGATGCTGAGCTCAGCTCAGCTCCAATCAGGGCACCTCAGCTCAGTTCAGCTCAGCCCAACTCAGATCGTCTTAGGGCATCTCACCTCGGGTCAGAGCATCTCAGTTCAGCCCACCTCAACTCACTCATTCGGAACAAACACCAACCTTGTCCCCACTAGAATGTGTGCAAATCACCTCGAAATGAACCTGGGAGCTAATCTGCACGCAGTCGATCACGTGCTTTGTTCGACTGCGCCTTCAGCTCCCACGTCAGTGCTGTTCCGTGCGTTCGGTACACTGGATATGAGATGACGTTTGAAATGTCCTATCCGAAAGATGATTAGCGCGTGTGCTCCTGTTTGATGATGAACTACACAGAAGTGATATATTTGCTTGCTCACGCCTATGGTTGCGCAGTTCTCGTGAACCCTGCGGTGCACTACGCACCGATACATCATTCTGCTCATGGGTGCGCCCAATCAACCTAGTTTGCGTGGCTGTGAGTTTGCGGATGGTCGTCCAAAGCAGTTGTGTGAACAAATGCTCGACTGGAACGAGCACGACCATCAGTGGTCAATGCCTATCCGGTTGATTCCTCCTCGCTCACCCGCTCACCCATGTCCATGTTACGTTGAATTTCTTATTATCGGTGTGATGCAAGGCTGCGGTTGGTAAAACAACACCCCGAATTCACCGGTTGTTGTTGGTGCAGCTGAAATTGGCCAGAGATTTGGGGATTGTCAATGCGACATTTACATTTCTACCGGCAATTCAATGCGCGCGCATGCACACAAACGCACACACACAAAGTTTTGATGAAAATCACTGCCTCATATTTTGTACGTGCCGGCGATGTGTGCACGTCAATATTGATAACAATACGGAAACATATGTGAGATAGAGCAAAGTCATATGGATGTCAGCTAAACTATCTTGAACGCTCACCTGAATATTGTTCATAATTTGGCGCAGTCTGCGGTCGTCTTGCAAATGGAAGGACGCCACAGAGCATATAGCACTAGTAAACAGATTAGTATACCATGCACAGATACGTATAGTTCTGGTTAGCTCTGCTCAGATTTTCTAAGCATGGATCGGCTCAGCGCAACTCATCTCAGGTCAGCTCAACTCGGCTCAGTGTAGCTCAGCTCAGGTCTGCTTAGCTCAGCTCACCCCAGATCAGTTCAAATCAACTTAGCTCCGATCAGCTCATCACAGCTCACATGAACTAACTCCTTCCGATCACACTCAAACCTTGTCCCCACGAGCATATGTGGGCGAATCACCACATTTAATTTGTGATTATCTGTGTGATGCAAGGCTTTGGTTGATCACTCAATAATTGGAACTCACCGGTTGTTTTTGTTGCAGCTGAAAATGACAGATATGTTCTCCTGATTTTTCATGCTGTCACCGTGGTTTCTTATTGCTCGCCATAATTTGTAATTTCGTGCTCTGTGTGTATACCAGTGTTGATATTTTTGCAAAATTATTTGCCGAATTCCCCGAGTTCTTATGTATTTTTTCTATGATATCTTTGCCATTCGTAACATCATGTTTTCTAAGCGTTTTTTCTCATGTTTCCTTTTGGACAGTCTCTCTAACAATAGCTTTCGCACGGTCTGTCTACTTATACCGCATTCATTTATCTTGTACTAGCAACTCCCTTTGTATATTTTTTACCGTTACTGGAATAACATTTCCATGCAATCTACAATGTGAGCTCTTCAATTACCCCGTCAATCTTTATATGTTTGCGGTTGGTGCTTTTCTGTTCAGTTGTTTTCACATGACATTTGATAGTCACACAGGAGAGAGCCTTATTTGGCTGTTCTCTTCTGCGCATGGGAAATTACGACAGGTAAACAGGTAATAATTGAAATCTTTGCGGAGTAATTTCTATCCCTGCACTGATCCTGACAACTCTCTAGAGCACTGGACACAGACACCGCACGCCATTCTTTGGAGCGCCGATTCATATTTCGGTGCGGTACTGTGAAGTCGCAGATGGTCATCCAATGGACCTGTGTGATTTAGGTGTTTACGGTTGGTAGTTCCCGCTGCTCTGCGATTCCAGTTTTTGATACGGCTTTCCGATATAATGTTCGACACAACCTCGCTAAACCTTCTAGTTTCGCGCTCGTAAACGTGTTCGTTTCAACTAGTTACTGCTTATATTTTTGGCAGAATTTTGTATAGCTTTGATGATTTTAGAAATGAATGAAACATCCTTGCACTACGGAGTTCAATAAACTCGAATAAATTTTGCCAACAGAATTTTTGTACTCCATTTTCTATGTCGTTGGTGTCGAAGGTGTCTATCGCTTTTAGTCAGCATAGGGCTGTCCCATTATTATGACAACTTAGGAAATGTGACTAATTTACTGAATATAATAAAATACTTTTCGGCCAAAAAATCTGATTCCAACAAGCACATATGTTGGCATGTAAGCACGCATATAGTGACCTCTAAATGGTTTCCTACAAGGAATGGGGTCAGGCATCGACGTCTAATTTTCGGCAATTCCACTTCGTCGTGGATGAAATGCTCACAATTTTTTTTGCGTAAACAACAGCGGACGATATGTATTCCTGGAAGTCATCCAAAATATGCGTGGAGCGCTTGCACCAAATCTCATCGAGACAGGAATTCGTCACGTAGTCGGCCACGGATGCTCGCGCTTAGGACTGTAGCACGGATAAACTATGTTTCGCAACCTGGCCAATGATTGCTAGCGTGCAAGTGACACAAACACCAACGATACCTATTTATTCTCGGATGATTCGTGTACGTGTACTGTAATGGATGGTATTCTCATAGCAATTGAATATGCCATATATGCCATGCTTTCGAATAATGCAAAAACAAGTCTCATTGGTTTTATATAGCCTCACCTCGCACAGTGACAGGAGCTTGAAATTCAGTATCCTGCTTTGGATCGGAGTACGCCTCAATAGCATTCCGTATCAGCTCATGAAACGATTCAATGCTGTACTTGAACCCGCCAATGATCAGTGCGCTTTCATCAAATGCAAGATTTGACACAGCGTATACGGATCCTTCGTAGAGGTACATCAACTTGCAAACGGGTGCGGTAATGAGTGTATACGTGTCAATGGCTTCCAGCAGCTGAAATTAAGATGATGTCGGAAACAGCAAATTAAGCAGCCTGCATAAAATGTCCTGTCGTACATACTCCCCTTATTTGCACCCTACAATGATTATATCACTAAGGACGTTTTGTTTCATTGCAATTGGATTATACGGTTTTTCTTCTTTGTAGGGTACACCGACAAAAAATGGTCCATTTCGGTGTCGAGACAGCAGACAAATTCGGGCTAAGTTAAAATAGGACGCCATTTTCAACAATGTCCTCACCTCCAGCTTCAGCTCTTTTGTCGCTAGTTAGAGTCATATAAAATACAGATCGCTCACATAAGTGGACGATGAATGGGATATCCGGTAACGATAAATGAGCGAGGAGAGTCCTGTGATGGGGAACATCCATGCTCGTCAGAGCGAATTTACACATGTCAAACAGTCACCGACAGGCAGACCTGTGTAACGGATTTGATCAATGCGATAACAAGAGACTCATGGCAGTAAATCTGGATACCATCTTAGGTAGTGAGTTTCCTGTCGCTGCAGCTATTCTGGCCTATTTTGTAACCCTGCTGTTTGTCATGCATTGGGTCGCATTACCACATTGATTAATGCTTTCTCGCAAGGTTAAAACCACGTTTTCTGAGGATCAAGGCATTGTGGGACGGAATCTGCGGCAAAATAGGTTAACCACATAGAGATGCTGTCAGATTCTATCAGCGCAAAATGATTTGTTTTGCCTTCCACGAAGAATTATCGCCTGTCCTACAGTAGGATGTGTTTCTGGAAAAAACAGCTTTGTAGCTTTTCGTTCGGTCTTCTGACCGTACAAGGGTTTGTAGAGTATAAAATACTTCAGAGTGAGGTTAGCAAAATTAACACCAAATTAACACGCTGACTTACTGATCCGCAGGTGGCAGTTTCCACATCTTTGAAATCTGACGATGCCCTATCGTCATAATTTGGTGTCCAGACCAGAGGCGACCCGCCTTTTCTCAGCATTCCTTCAACTCGAACATCTGCCGTAGGAAGAAAGGGAATTCAGGCAAATTCATTGCAACTTGGGCTGTTAGAAAAGAATAGTTTGAACTGTGTACACCCTTAATCGACGGTTTGTGAAAACACGTTGTAAACAACTATAAGATGCCCGATGTGATATACCGTCCCACGGACTACCATTACGAGGAAATATGACTGGACGTCCGACCCATTTAAGAATCCCTAATTTGCACACACGCACCTGGATTGCTCATAGATCAGCTACATGTCTATTTGTCGGATAAGGATTTCTGGGCTACCAACGCCGCAGGCTGGTTACCCGTGGTTTTCCACAATAAGAGGGAATGGATATCAGCCATACTTCCTGTGATCTCTGGGCAGTCTTCTAGTAGCGGTTTGAACGTTGTCATTCTGTTATCCTGGAGTTCTATATAGCGATAGTACGGCTAGCCAAACGCTATGTGTCTCTAACCGGACCTATGTTAATTAACATACTACAAGTTCTGGATAGCATAATTCAGAAGCAGTTGCTCCAACATCGCCGGGACGTTTTGCCTGTTGTTGGTACAGTTCGAGTGCAAACTCGACGTTCGTTAAAACGCGATTGTTGAACACCACAGTATCGAAGGTAGACAGTTGTGGAATGGGGGGTGGATGCTTGGCGGAAATAGTTGAATCATTATACGTTTTAGTGAATATCGCCAGAACGGTCCATTTAATAACTGTAAAGGTAAAATGTCGGCTGGACTATTTCAGCTGCTGCTTACTGCGGCTTCAGCCGTTCGAACAATTAACCAGCCAGATATTGTGATACAAAACTTGGGTGACCTAGTGTATTGTGTGGTAGGCGCTGTCTGTGGGATGAAGTTCTGATTCTACTTGGACCCACAATAGACACATCTTGACAAATACACTCATTTGAATGTCAATCGGGTTTTCACAGAAGACTCAACTGAATCACTTGACCATAATATTCTTCAACTAGATGTGCTCCACAGAAGCCGCCTCATGTTTCAACAGGTGCCATATTCGATGTACCGCATTATAAATGGGTCAAAGTAGACCATAAGTTTGACGAAAGCTCGGGAACTGCGGCTACCTGATGAGACCCAAGATGACGAAACGGGTCGTGTGCTGTTGTAAAGTTCTCAGTGCGGTTCTGTGTAGTTTACATTGTGTAAATCTGCTGCAGCACATTCACCTGAAGAGCATCATAAAAGAGAGCTTGCATTGAGTCTGGCGTGATAACCCTGTTGATATGCAGACTAGGGTACTTGTGGACTTCCGTTTATTAATTTATGCTTTCTTCCATCGCACATAGTGTGGTACTCTCGCTTAGTAGCTTAAAGAGCTTCCGTTTGCACCGTGTAATAAAGCAAACACCGATGCTAAACTCGATGACTAGGTGTATATATACCTGCAATTGTGCCTGGCTTTATGATTACAGTTCCAAAGCATCCCACTGTTAAGAAGCCGGGACCTCGTGAAGGAAAATTTATGTGCTGTTAAATACTTATAGCACTAGCTGATTAGGGCGAATCTGTTTGTGTTGGTTTATAGGTTTGCCTCAATATACAAAGGAAATATTATCGAGAATGCAAAAAGTGTATTAAGCAACTTACTTAATTCTGACACGGTCGGATTGCCTAGAGGATTTTACATAGAAATTATCACTGCAAATCAGGCTAGCGACAACAAACAATGCGAAACAGTTTTACTGGGCAATATACAACTTCAAGGAAGATATGGAAATTTGGCTCTGGGGAATGGACTGCGTATAACAGTTTTCGACGCTTTTCAAATGTTAGATTTAGATATTTAGGATGCTGCTTACCACGAGACTGATAAACTCCTCAAGAGCCACCCACCTTCACTTTGGACGGCTTTAAACACCAAACCAACGTGCACACCGACGATTGAAATTCATTTAAGGGGCACAATTCATTACTATTTATGAATTACTTAACCATCACGCTACTCATGAGAGGTGAGTATTTTATCATCCTGAGTTCTGTCTTTGTTTTGGCTCACGTGTCACTTGGGTTGAGTGATTAAAGGGATCAAAATGGAAAAACTGCAGAAAACCTGATATGGTGTATTTGCGTCGATGCACGCGTACCAAACTGAGCAGTAATCAACTCCATCGACGTCTGTGTATTTTAAACGCCTTCCGTGGTGCATGGTTAGTTTGAAAACGAAAAAAACGTATTGATTTGAATATCACATCCTTCGGGCGCGCATTTCGTCCTATTTATAACTTCAATTAGAAATAGATCGCGATATTTGGCTGTCGTACGAGTGTGGAGAGAATGTCCTAGTAGCTGGCAGAAAAAATGGTGAATCTCATGATTTTGAGGAACACGATGAAAAATAGGGTGTAGCAACTCTAAATAACCATGAAATGAACACGCTCCGCTATCTTGTTTGAGAAAACACACAGACAGTGCTGCAAAAGCTGCTGACATCTTTGGAACTGAAATTCGCCATTAGGCAACGACCTGAATCTAGGAAGGCCACACAAGTTCTTCCTTTCTAGTAACGCGACATCTGGTTAGTCAGCAGATCATTGAGATTTACGAATAGCAGAACCTTGGTTTCGCAAGTACCCAAAAGAGTTTGCTTCCACCGCTCTCCTTCCCGTTTGACGTGACTATTCGAAAATCCTGAGTGCAACGGATTCAGGTTATTTTGAAAGTGAAACATATTGGTTGATACACAAGGCAGTACAAAAGAATGAGCACTGCACAAATTTTACCCTGCATTACAGAGCTTTACTTTAAGCATTGGGAGACGAGAGAATTGCCAACTGTTAGCTCGCAAAGGAGGTGTCGCCAGTTATCTCCTCCATCATTCTGAAAACCGATGTAATGATTTGACCGGAGATTTGGGATTTGTGGGTGGCTCATTTCATGCACCATATAAAGTTATATAATAGGGAATACGGGCACCGGCAAGATTCTTGATTCTTCTTCTTTTTGGCTTCTTCTCGATTGCTTCAGCTCAAGAGCGTTAGCTCGCGCTTGAACTAGAAACAATTTCGGTATAACTGGTTTGAAAATATCTGACAAACTAGATAAGTCACTTGTATTTGACTGTGAAACACATACACTCTGCAGCGGTAAGATAACCGAAACGTGGGCGAGTTTATTTCACGTTTTGCTGTTGGAAGCATAATGGTCTCATGGAGCTCACTTCTCCCGACTTTCGTTTTTATTGATTGATATCTTGATTGATATCTTGTGTTGACCTAGGCGTCGGGGATAGCAAGAACGACCTCTAGTTGGCATCTGAGCCGTATGGTTTTTTATTAGGAATTACAATGTTTCACACTGGAAATATGGCAACCTCCGCCACCAGAGTGCATGATTCGTACGCAATGTATCCACCCTTTACAGATAGGGATGAGCCAATTGTGAGCACTGTCTAGTTAATATCGTGAAACACTCAGACGTGGTGTCTTCTAGTATTGATTACATGTTCGAGGTTGTCTTTTTTGTGATATAGAAAGTGCAAATTGACCTAATCGACGTCAAAATGTTAAAATGAATAAATGAAAGAATCTGACGGCGAATTGTTGGGGTTTTGCAAAACGAACTAATTCATCAAGATTTTACCCTCGTGTCACGTACTTTTATTAAAAGAGCAGAACAGACGTAATTAAATATCGCGCGGCGGAATTCTGGTCTCAGGTACAAGTGAAATTAGTTGGACAGAAAAATGAGGGACTCGGCTGCAATAGCAGAACTAGGTTAAAAGAAGAGTACTAAAGCGTTTGGAAGCAAGAAGACGATTGAAGATCCAATTGTTTTACGTGTTCGGATTTGAAAGTACCCTGGGAATGGCTGAGCTATTTTCGCACACTAATGCTTTCTTGATGAGACTGCTGCATAACCCGGTGGTTCCGGAACAGAAATAATTTTATTAGAGTAAATACTTTGGGAATGTCCATGCATCCGGACCAATCAATCTTTGGGTGCATTCACCAGGATGCTGCCGTGGTCCGGAAATGCTTTGGTTGATGTTCCCTTTTCCTTTCAACTTTTGTGGACCCTTTCTCAGTCACATTTAGAAGTAGGCTTATGTGTGTTGCAAAGCGTCCCGATAACCCACCCATATTTCCGAACGATCCAAATATTTCAACCCAGAATAGAAACGGCTAAGGAAAGTTTGCTGTCTTAAACCGATGCTCGTCTGGCTAAAACAACACTGTCTTTGCGCTTCAGAATATACCAAAGGCACAATCAGCAACTGAGTCAGAATGCAGACATACAGTTCGGCACAGTAACAAAATGGACTTTGCAAAACAGGCAATAAGACAGGAAGGATGATGACGATAGCAATTCAGAAACTATCTGGAAGAGAAGTAACATCACACTGTCCGAGCAGGTTACGGGAAACGTGCTAGCGAAAGCTTAGCACACTAAACCATGGAAGAGAAGTGTGTTGGAAACTTAACAAAGGAGAGATTTGCAAGCCGTAACGCGATGGGCGTTGACGAGCGACCGTTCATACCCACTTACCTGTGAGTGGTAAATTGATAACTGAATTGCCCAGGATATTCACAGTACGCATTATGATTGTGTTTTCTCCCTCTCTCTCTCTCTATATATATATATATATGTTGACAGACAAAACATCCGAACATGGCCGGTTCTTCAAGAGTATTGCAGTATGACCAGCACGCTCACAGGATCAGACAGACAGTGTGTGGACCAGGTGATAAGGTTATCAAAACAGAGGACAGAAGGCCATAAAACAGCAGAAAAAGGAACAGCTACGCTAACTCACACCCCGTTTGTACAAATAGGTTTTTGCGAATATGCTCCAATGGGGTAGGAAAAAATTGCATTAGCCGACTTCGTGTGTTGCTCTCAATTTCCACATGAGTGCGGTTAGTTGCATCAGGCACAATGGTTATCACATGAACCGGAGAATTGAAACGTTTCACCCTACTAATCATGTCTGGTTTCCACTAATGATGTGCGTGTGCAATGTCTGAAATGATAATGCTACTAACAGGTGTTGGCAAACATGCTCCGAAGTGAAATGGAACAAAGTGGTGTTCTGCTGGCCACCGCATTTTCCAACCGCGCTATCAGCTCCCAAATGAGTATGGTAACTGTGATGCGGTCAGTGGTTATTATATTACTTAGAGGAGTCCAAATTCGCAGGGTCCCCGAAATCGTCCGTTCTCCTGTGATGTTGCGCCGCTGGAACGTTCGAAATGTGAACCACACGAGATTTATGAAATACCCTGTCAAATAGTGTGTGTGTGCCCGTGGCGCTTGTATGCCTATATTGCAAATTTGTGACCTCCAAAATATCCCAACCCATATGCGCGGCGGAATTTGTGGGCAAATGAGCTCGTACAGATTGTGAGTGCTAGTGTGCACGCTGTTGCGACTGCACTCTGGCTCCCACATCAGTGCGGCTGGTTCAGTTCGATACACTGGATATAATGTGACGTTCGAGATGTCATATCCAGAATATGATCAGCACGTGTGATCCTGTTTGATGATGAGCTAGACGGATGTGAGATATTTGCTTTCTCACGCCTATGGTTGCGCCGTTCTCGTGAGCCTTGCGGTGCACATCGGTGCACATCGCACCGATACAGCACTCGACTCGTGGGTGCGCCGAATCAACCTAGTTTGCTTGGCTATGAGTTTCCGGATGGTCGTCCAAATCAATTGTGTGAACGAAAGGTTGACTGGAACGAGCGCGACCATCAGTGGTTAATGCCTATCCGGTTAATTCCTCCTCGGTCACCCACTCACGCATAATCAAGTTACTATTTGTTTGTGATCATCGGATTGATGCAAGGCTTTGGTTGGTTACACAACACCCCGAACTCACCGGTTGTTGTTGGTGCACCTGAGATCGGCCAGAGATTTGGGGATTTTCCGTGCGATATTCATGCTTCTACAGGCTATTCTATTCTTACGCACACACGCACAAACAAGCACGCCCACGAAAAATATCACTGATGAAAATACCCACCCGATAGTTTGCATGTGCCCGCAATATGTGCATGTCGAAATTGATTTTCATACGATAATATAATTGTGATAGAGTGGATGCATATGGTTTAGAGTTAAAATATCCTGACCTGTCACAAGAACGTTGTTGTAAATTTAGCTTTGCCCGCCGTCGTGCTGCAAGTATGAGCGATCTTTCGGATCATTTTTCATAGGATGACCAAACAGATCAGCATAGCACGCACCGCACAGTTGAGTGCAGGTCAGCTCTGCTCAGCTTAGCTTTGCACGAATCAGCTCGGCTCATGTAAGCTCAACTCAGCTCAGCTCAGCTCAGCTCAACTCAACTCATCTCAGATGAGCTCAGCTCAGCTCATCTCACCCCAGCTCATCTCGGCACAGATAAGCTAAGCTCAACTCACCTCAACTCGGTGCATGTGACCAAACTCAAACCAGGTGTGCACAATCATTTGTGTGCAAATGAGCTCCAGCAGCATATAATGGACAATCCGCCCGCAGTCGACCAGGTGCTACGTTGGACTCTGCCTGCTGCTACCAAATCTTGAGGTTCGGTGCGTTCTATACACTGCATAAGACAGGACTTTCGAAATGTTATATCCGAGAGATGATCAGTGAAGGTGATCCTGTTTGATGATGAACTAGACGGATGTGAGATGTTTGCTTGCTCACGCCTATGGTTGCGCAGTTTTCGTGGAACCTGCGGTGCACTACGCAACGATACAGCACCCCACTGCTGAGTGTGCCCAATAAACCTAGTTTGCGTGGCTGTGAGTTTGCGGATGGTCGTCCAAAGCAATTCTGTGAACGAATGGTTGACTGAAACCAGCGCGAGCATCAGTGGTCAATGCCACTGCGGTTGACTCCTGCTCGTTCACCCACTCACCCATGTCCACGTTATATTGAATTGATGATAATCGGATTGATGCAAGGCTTCGGTTGGTTACAACAATCCCAACTCACCGGTTGTTGTTGTTGGTGGTGGTGGTGCAGCTGAAATTGGCCAGAGATTTGGGGATTGTCAAAGCGAGATTCACATTTCCACCGGCTATTCAATGCACACATTCACGAATAAACACGCTCGCACACACTGCCACATAAACGATTGATGAAAATACCTGCCCCATCGTTTGCATGTGCCCGCGATGTGTGCATTGATAACCATACGGAAACATATGTGAGATTCATCGAGTTCATATGGAGGCCAGCTAAATAATCCTGGCAGTCCACATGAACATTTTCCTCAAATAGACGTTGCATGCGTTAGTGTTGCAAGCGAGGGCAAATATTCAGTTCACCCCTCAAAACTCGGCCAAAGATATGAGCATAGCAAGCACAGCGTAGTTGAGTGCATTTAGGCTTTGATCTAATTAGCCCAGCATGTATCAACTAACCACAGCTCAGCAGAACACAGCTCATCTCAGCCGAGCTAAGCTCAGCTCTTCTCATCTCAGCTCACCGCAGATCAGCTCCGCAATGCTCATATCATCTCAGCTCAGCTCAGCTTAACCCAGCTCAGCTATGCACAACTCACGAATTCTTCGCTCATTTCCGGTCAGCACAGCTCGACACAGCTCACTGCTTGTGAACAAACACAAAAATTGTCCGCACTAGAATTTGTGGGCGAATGGGCTCGAACAGTGTGTGAGAGTTAATCTGAACGCTGTTGACCACGTGCTTTGATCGACTGCGCTCACGCTCAAACATAAGTGCCGTTTGTTTCGTTCGATATACCAGAGATGAGATGACGCTCGAAATGGTATATCGGAAAGATGATTAGCACGTGTGCTCCTGTTTGATGATGAAGTAGACAGAAGTGAGATATCTGCTTAGTCACGCTTATGGTTGCGCAGTTCTCGTGAACCCTGCGGTGCACTACGCACCGATACAGCACTATACTCGCAGGTGTGCCCAACCAACCTAGTTTGCGTGGCTGTGCGTTTGCGCATGGTCGTCAAAGCAATTGTGTGAACGAATGGTTGACTGGAACATGCACCAGCATCCGTGGTCAGTGCATATCCGGTTGATTCCTCCTCGCTCACCCACTCACCCACTCACCCACTCACCCACTCACCCACTCACCCACTCACCCACTCACCCACTCACCCACTCACCCACTCACCCACTCACCCACTCACCCACTCACCCACTCACCCACTCACCCACTCACCCACTCACCCACTCACCCACTCACCCACTCACCCACTCACCCACTCACCCACTCACCCATGTCCAAGCTACATTGAATTTGTGATTATCGGATTGATGCAAGGCTTTGGTTGGTTACACAACAATCCCAACTCACCGGTTGTTGTTGTTGGTGGTGGTGGCGTTGCAGCTGAAATTGGCCAGAGATTTGGGGATTGTCAATGCGACATTTGCATTTCTGCCGGCTATGCAATGCACAAACACGCACGCCCGCACACATGCGCGCACACACAAATGATTAATGAAGATACTTGCCCCGTCGTATGCATGTGCCTGCGATGTGTGCATGTCAAATTTGATAACCATACGGAAACTTATGTGAGATAGAGCGAATTCATATTCAGGCCAGCTAAGTTATCTGAAGCCGATCTCAGGTACATTGTTCTAGAATTGGTGTTGCATACGTTCGTTTTGCAAATGTGAGCGATTCCTCAGAGCGCTCCTAAAAGCAGCACCAAACACTAGCACCAACAGCTCAGCTGATACCTGGAAAATTCGGCTCATATAAGCTTAGCATGCATCAGATCACCTCAGCTCAGCTCAGCTCAGCTCAGCTCAGCTCAGCTCAGCTCAGCTCAGCTCAGCTCAGCTCAGCTCAGCTCAGCTCAGCTCAGCTCAGCTCAGCTCAGCTCAGCTCAGCTCAGCTCAGCTCATCTCAGGTCAGCTCAGCCCAGTTCAGCTCAAGTCAACTTAGTTCAGCGCAACTCGGCGCAGCTCAGCTGACTTTATGTCAACTTATCTTAGCCCCGTTCCTCTCAATGCACTGCATCTGAGCAAACTCAAACCATGTCCACAGTATCATCTGTAGGCAAATTATCTAGAAAAATATGTGCGAGCTAACCTGCACGCAGTAGGTCACGCGCTTTGTTCGACTGCGCCTCCTGCTACCACATCAGTGGGCTTCGTTGCGTTCGATACACTGGATATGAGATGCTGTTTGAAATGTCATATCCAAAAAATGATTAGCACGAGTGCTCCTGTTCGATGATGAAGTGGATAGAAGTGAGATATTTGCTTGCTCACGCCTATGGTTGCCCCGTTCTCGTGAGCCCTGCGGTGCACTACGCACCAATACAGCACTCTACTCGTGGGTGCGCCGAATCAACCTATTTCGAGTGGCTGTGAGTTTGCGGATGGTCCAAAGCAAATGTGTGAACTAATCGCTGACTGGAACGAGCACGTGCATCAGTGGTCAATGCAACCTTGGATGATACCTCCACGCTGACCACACATCCGTGTGCACGTTACATGGAATTTGTGATTATCGGTGTGATGCAAGCCTTTAGTTGTTTTCACATCAAGTCGAACTCACCGGTTGTTGTTGGTGCGGCTGAAATTGGCCAGAGATTTGGGAATTTTTAATGCGACATTTTCATTTCTACCCGCTATTCAATGCACACACACGCAAAAACACGCAGACGCACACACGCAAGTGATTGAAATAAATAAATCCCCCATTATTTGAATGTGCGCGGGATTCGTGCTTGTCAATATTGATAACCATTCAGAAACATATTTAGGATACATCGAACTCGTATGGAGGCCAACTGAACTATTTGACAGATCAATTTTATACTCTTCTCAAATTAAGGTTGCATGCGATTGTGTTGGCAGTGTGAGCGATTCCAAAGAGAACAACCCATTCAATGAGCAAACAAATTAGCATATCATGCAAAGATAAGTTGAGCGCAGGTGAGTTCTCCGCAGATTACATTAGCATGGATCAGCTCAGCTCAGCACAGCTCAGCTCCGCTCAGCTCAGCTCAGCTCAGCTCAGCTCAGCTCAGCTCAGCTCAGCTCAGCTCAGCTCAGCTCAGCTCAGCTCAGCTCAGCTCAGCTCAGCTCAGCTCAGCTCAGCTCAGCTCAGCTCAGCTCAGCTCAGCTCAGCTCAGCTCAGCTCAGCTCAGCTCAGCTCAGCTCAGCTCAGCTCAGCTCAGCTCAGCTCAGCTCAGCTCAGCTCAGCTCAGCTCAGCTCAGCTATATTCAGCTCAGCTCAGCTCATCTCACATGAGATCATTTCTGGCCAGCTTTTCTCAGCTCGTCCAACGTCAACTCACTGCATGTGAACAAACTCAAACCTTGTCCGCGCTAGCATTTTTGGGCGAACGATCTCGAACATAATGTGCGAGCTAAGCTGCACGCGCCGGGCCTTATATGCACACCTAAATTTTCTCTGAATCCATAGTCTGGAGGAGGAAAACTTTAACACAATGTTTCAGCATTTGTTGGCATTTATTCGGTCCCTTAAGATATTTCCATGCGGGCGCAGTTTCGTTGAAAGTTGTTTAAACTTACTCGAGGTCCAACATGGGCGCGGAATTTATATTTAAATGGCTACCAGCGGCTTCGCGTGCTGTAGATCTGATGACGGTGGGAAATTTGCGGAAGAGCCGGATTCTTCACGAAATTTAGCCCTCTGTGTCGCCGCAAACTCAAAATTGAGAAGCTTTTGACGACCTGTGTATGAAAAAGTCTCTTATCATTGTGGCAGATATCCTGCAAAACCGAGTCAAGGAATTCTTCACAGCTAGTAAGTTTTCTGTTTTATTTATGATGGTCCGTAAATGCTATATCAGACGCAAGGCTATACCGAACCATCAATATTGATATTGCTGGAATTAGTGTGTTTATGGGCAGAACAAGCAGACAGCACTGGTTGGTGTGCTTTCAGTCCTGGCGCAAACTAACAGATTGAGGCGGTCTTGTTGGTGCCTTTAACGCCCTCATCCGATAAATATTGTGGATGTGCTGAACTACGGGCAGTCCATCAGACTGGGTATGGTAGTCGCGGTACCGTCATCGCAACGCCGTACTGGGGTCCGTGGAGGCCCGTACATGAACCTCTTGGGTGAGTCGTCTAGGTTTGTTATTCTAGTTACGATTATCCAGGAATTGTCACAAATTGAGACCGGCATGCATTAAGAGTATTCTTGGGTCCATTGAGGGCGCACGGTGTTTCATCGCTGTAATTCAGACAATGCAATGAGACTGCCGTGTCTATATCCGGCGCACAAAATAGGAAAAGTCTCAGAAAGACTTCCAGAAGGCAATATGATGAGAGTTAGACTGCTGTCCGAAATAAGAAGCGGCCAAAAGTGGTCACAATTCCTGACTAACTAAGTAGTCTGGACCCCGGTTTTCAACTAGCTGAGGAAAGCCTTGTCCATATGGAGCATGCAGACGTCGTTCTCATCTTCAAAGAGGAGGAAAAGGTGCAATTGTTTCTGAAAGAACTGACCAAAGTCATCCCGTCCTTTGGTACGCACCCTGCACTCAAGTGTAAGGTAAATAATGTTCGTTCACAACTTGTGGGTAGAATGATCGGGCAGGTATGATCATGAGTTTACATGCTGAACTAAGCATGAGTTTGTTCGTAGTTGCAGGTAATGAACCGAGTGGGCGAAATGGTACAGTCGAGTAGGAAGGGATTAATTGCGGGTGTGCTATCCGACTGGGTATGGCAGTGCTGTGCCATCGTTGGACACTACTTCGGTTTCTGGACAGCCCGTAACGGACGTCATGTTTGAGATTATCGGGCTGGGATGTGCAATTGTGTGAGCAGCGGGGTTCTTGATTTGGCCAAGAGAATTTGCAGAGGGGGGCGAAGCCAATGTAAGATCGCAGATAATTTTCTGGTCCGTTTGGGGATCTCTGAGGATGTAAATCACTGACCAGGTGGGGTGGATAATGGCAAACTGGTTTTCCAAACCGGATATTGCCGGGTATTGGATGAGCTTGACACCAAGTGCCCGCCCGCTCAATGCTTTTGTTACCCCAGCATCCATGGGTGCACGTATGATGACGCACGTGTTCCTTGGATCCCAGGACTCAAGTCTATACCACTTGGTCTACGGCTGATACATATACCCCACTTTAGCTTTAACGTTGTGTGCTCAATAATGCATACGGTTGCTGAATACCGCTATTAAACGCTGGCAAACGGATGACATGTATAGATATGAAGGACCGCCGTTGGGTTGGATTGGTCTATTATGTATAGCTAGGGCATTAGTCAGTTACGAGGATGTATACGGGCCCTTCAGTTACTATAAGTAGCCACGGTAGGCAACGCTGAGTACGGTTATGTAAGCGTGACGGGTCGTGGTTGGCCATCGGGTTAGGCTGCTGAGCCTAGTTGAGGCCTCATATTCGGCGTTGCGCATAGACACAGGCCTAGCAATTGCCATGAGTAGCCAAGGTAGGCGATATCGACTGCAGTTATGAGTATGACAGACCCACGTTGGGCGTTAGATTAGGATAATACCACGCATAGTTGAGGCCTTACTTTCAATGGCCCACATAGATTCTGGCCTGTTGTTTTTGGTAACAGGGATAAGCGACCTCGTGTACAGGTGTGCGTGAGAGACAGTCGTTGTTCATTGGATTAGGTTATTGTATAGGTGAGGCCTCATAAGCAGCGTCGCACATAGAAGTGGCCTAGCAGTTACAACAAGTATTCGAGATGATTGAAAACGCGTACAGTTATGATTATGAAAGACCGTCATTGGCCATTAAATTAGGTTGCCGTGTATAGGTGAGGCCTCATAATCAGCGTCACACATGGACACGGGCCTAGCAGTTACGATACGTAGCGAAGGAGGCGATATTGAATACAGTTATGAGTATGACCGGTCGTCATTCGCCGTTGGATTAAGTTATCGTGTATAGGTGGGGCCTCATAATCAGCGCCGCACATTGACATGGGGCTAGCATGCTGCAGTGACGACAAGTAGTCGAGGTGAGTGACAACGATTATCGTTATCATGATGACCGCTTTATGACGTATTCCACCTATGGTGAGAAATATTCCTAATGAAATGATACCATTGGTTGGTAATTTACCGAAGGTTACCTCCTGACGCTGTATTATCCACGGGCTAGTTATGCATAGCTGGGAAAAGCAATTATCCACAGAGATGGCCCACTCATTTCCATTGCACAATTCCTGCTGTTTTTGACAATGTTATACTTAATGGAAGCTGAGCTCCATAAAGAAAGTGCTGTGATGAAGTTCGCTGAACAAAATTATCTCGTCCATTAAATCTGGGAGTATAAAGCAAAAAACGTTGATGACCGATTTTCCTGGGTGGAATTTGCATTGGATATTCTGTAGATGTTATTTTATTCTTAAATAACGCCAAAATATGGTAAAGTGCGTTTCGTGTTTTATTCTCTCGTAAACCGGTAGCAAAATGCGAATCAGGTGATGGTCCGTGACCTTGAAATTTCGCTCACTTAAACAAAATGCTATGAGCAACATATCACCTACAAGTGTAAATGGATTATACTAACTCCTGTAAAAGTCGCAACCTCGAAAACCCTATAGTTCCGGCGAAAATAATTTGGTGTGCTTCTAGTGAGCGGCCCTGCGCAGTCGATCAAGTGCTTTGTTCAAATGCGCCTCTTGCAGTAACTTAGGTGCGGTTACTTGCTTCCGATACACTGGATATGAGATGACGCGAAACGTCATATCAAAGATGATTAGCACGTGTGCTCTGTTTGATATTGAACTGGACAGAAGTAGAATGTTTTCCTGAATACGTCGAAGTATTCTACAACGCCTATGGTTGCGCAGTTCTTGTGAAACCTGCGTTTCACTACGCACCGATACAGCACTCCACTCGTGGGTGCGCCCAACCAACCTAGATTGCGTGGCTGAGTTTCCGGATGGTCGTCCAAATAAATTGTGTGAACGAAAGGTTGACTGGAACGAGCACGACCATCAGTGGTCAATGCCTATCCGGTTGATTCCTCCTCGCTCACCCACTCACCCATGTCCAAGCTACATTGAATTTGTGATTATCGGATTGATGCAAGGCTTTGGTTGTTTACACAACAATCCGAACTCACCGATTGTTGTTGGTGCAGCTGAAGCTGCCAGAGATTTGATGATTTTCAATCCAACGTTTACATTTCTAAAGGCTTATCAATGCACACACGCGCACGCAGACATATATTTGATCGATGAGTATGTCTGCCACATATTTTGCATGTGCCCGGAATGCGTGCATGTCCAAATTGATAACCATACAGAAACATATGTGGTTGGTTACACAACAATCCAAACTCACCGGTTGTTGTTGGTGCAGCTGAAATTGGCCATAGATTTGAGGATTTTATGTGCGACCTTTACATTTTTCCGGCCATTCAATGCACATGCACGCACTCACAAACGCGCACACGCACATACATATGACTTATAAAAATACCTGTCCCATATTTTGCATGTGCCCGCGATTTGTACATGTCATAAGTGATATTCATACGGAAACATATGTCAGATAGATCGAATTCAGATGCAGGCAGTTAATCTACCATTGAAAGTTTGAAGGCCCTCGCTGCGTAGTCCTATATTTGAGAACACCAACTTATCAGTTACAG
>CM030373.1:14288864-14344119 GCA_003604175.2 Clonorchis sinensis
ATGGTTCGCCGCAGATGTTGAGCAACGGTGTAGCAGGACTCGCCCCTAGATAATCTATTACCCAATGATATATGTGGCTTCCGGGGTTCCAGCAGCTGGCCTATACCTATCACTCAAGTAATTTTTCGCAAACTTTCGAAAGATGATGGCGTTTGCTTGGGAAAAAGTGAGATGGGCATCACTTGCTTACGCAATTGATAATCATAAAAACTACGGATGGTGGATGAGTAAGCGATCTATGATAGGAGCGACCTAATAATAAGGTTTCTTATTGTCCTTAAGGGACTGATTCCTAAGTACCCAGAAAGCATGAATACGATGGTAATTTGGTCTGCCGACACGAGATCATTTGTCAAGGGCAATTTGAGGGGTTTCACCAGGAATTAAAATCAGGTAAATTAATTTTACCTAACTTAGTTAGTTCCAACACCATGATAGTGCGGTCTCGAGGGCACTTTCTTAAGTGTCTCAGAGCGAGGAACGATGCATACATAGTGATTTGACAGTACACGTTTGAAACAGCTGTCGCGATTCAGGATGCTCGTTTGGTCGCAACTTGAATTCTCGCACAAGTCTTTTCGTGTGCCGGTACACCTTTTTTATGGCAGTATCGGGAATGGCTGGGGAACCAGCTAGTTTAAGGCGACAGCTGACGTTCTTTAGAGGACTGTTGCTCACAGTACCGGAGTGGATCATTCTGAATTGTGCGAGCACAGCTCATTTGTAAGTGTTACACAGCCAGTAGGCCGTCAGGTAAGAGGCACATTGTGGGACAATTTGGCTAAATTTGCGAGTTGCGAGGGGATCTGCGTGCTGGTAATACGAAGGACGGAAAACAATGCGCAGCTTTCTCTGGACAAGCCACGGAGAGGAATATGTGGAATTCACGGATTGATACACAGGAGCGAGGCTTTTGCCCAAGTTTTCCGGGTCGGTTTTGTTCTTGTCGTTCAGCAGCTGTCGTTCACCTGAAAGGCACAAGTGAAAAAAGGGTGTAGCACTGCTCTTTAAGTTCTCAGCGCGGGGCAGTATGTTTGCCAGCGCGAGGACTCGCGTAAATTAGTGTCTAATAGTGTTTTGAACGGAGTTCTAGAGGGAGCGTGGACAACCGTCTCAGGAAGGTTATTCCACGCAGCAACTACCCGAAATGAGAAAAAAGTTTGCCTAATGAAGGTGTGCGCTCTGAGCTTAAAAATCTTACCGTGTCCCCGCCGTGTGTTTGCTGGGTCAACGGTGAAAAACCTGCTGGCCAATCCTTGTTCAAACAGGGCGTAAGTAAGAATTAAGTCCCCTCGGAGGCGACGATACTCCAAGGGAAAGAGGTCGAGCACCACGAGACGCGTTTCTTAGTCCATGAACTTGTGACCGGCAGCAGCTCGTAGCAGCTCGCTGGTGGCAGCGTGTATATAACCAAAACACACGGATATTTAATGGTACCACTTGGCACAACGTGACAGTGCAGCCCAACGCAAACCTGACCACCCGCATTTGTGCCGTCAACTTGTCCATAACAATTGTCTTTACTTGATACCAGTCACTCATAGTCTCAGTGAACAAACTAAGCGGCTTACGAATGGGGAGAAACTGAGCAACACCCACAGAGTCATACAGTACTGGGAACCCGGTACCCGTGCCGTTTGCGACGTGGAAAGTGTGAAGCGTGTATCTGCGTACCAGACCTTGGTTGCTTCAGAGACTGACCAAAATCCGTCCATCGCGTATGCTACACCGATATTTACGACAACCGGGAAACGTCGGAGCAAAGCTATCCGATGCGATTGACTTTCGTGGCTCCATTCAACCTCCCTAGACTCAACGCAAGTACCCGTGCGGAGTGGCGAATTCTAGCGGGGAAAGAAGACATATCATCTGTTACAATAAAACCAAAACACCCGTCACTTACCCAACCTGGTCCGTGGACACTTAAGATGATAGTTGCACACGTCTTGAATGTTAGGAAACTCACTAATTTCATTGGTTAAAAACTGCCGCACCTCACATGACGACTTTTCGTATTTCACCAGAGCCAATCAAGCCCCCAGTTTCATTTCGGTTACCCCTCAGTTTGCAGACAATTGGCCACACAAAACTTACTGAGCTTATGCTTATGTTCAGGATGACATGAGATGGCTGACAGGTGGTCTTCGTGCCTCCTTAGATGACATCGGGCTGAACAACCAGTTCCTCGTGTAATGTGTCGTTAGCAGGTGCGCATAACTGACTAGCTTGTTCTAATTCCTGAGCATTTACTCAGACTCAGGGGTCGCCCGCTGCATTCTAGTGCACTGATTTATAACACAAAAGAGTGCTGATGTTTATTAGCCCACAGCGGGTGCAAATGCTACACCCATATCCTCTTAAATTTACATAACGCCTTCTCAGGAGAAAACAGAAAAGCCACCAATTTTTTAAGGGGCATATCTAAAGTCGAACCCACAAATTCACGAGAGAGCTACAATAAACTTTAACGTGCGCCATAATTACGCAAAAGGGAAGGTGAACTGTGGCGTATTTTTGTTTGAGCGGACACAAAGGGAAATGCAGCATTTTAACACTGAGTTTTCGTTCGACACATCGGTTTCGGGAATGTGCACATGCTGAATAAATGCGCGCCTCACCAGTGATCACTAGAAACAAACCGAAAAAGATTTCTCCAAAACTAGGTGGAAAGCAGAGTTGTGGGATGGGTTCTTGGGATCAGACTTCACGATTGCTGTGAACAAACTTTTTCAAGGATTTCCACAGCGCTGGGTTTTGAAAGTGTGCCTATCTGCGGAGATCTTAAATCTTAAAATACTCACTAGCAAATGCTAAATCTGTATGTTTTCTTTCTTCAAACTTAGGTTTCAGAGAATTTCACGATCCGCTTTCATGGATAATAATAATGTGTATTCCCAAATTTTGGGTGACATACCGTCCGGCATGATCATACGTTTACAGTCAGAATGAAGCATGACTGGGGGATTTGCGGGTAGTGCGGATTGCGCGAAAAGAGGACAATGTCATAAACAGTGGGAAATATCCGATGAAATAATAATAGGTTGCTTTCCCAACTTGTAGGGAACAATGGTCAGGAGGTCTGACTAGTTCAAAGACATGAACATGGCATGAACTAAAACTGAAAACCATTGCTGGCCATGAGTGACCTCGGGCGCTTGGGCAAACGGCCGGAGTCACAACGAGCAAAAGTGGGCGCTCAGTATTCGCACAATGGAATTGATTTTTCGAAGGCTACGACGTGTCCCAGATGGACTTAAGCATACAGGCAATGGAGTTCGGAGTATCAGTCCAAACTTTTGAGCCCCATCTGATAGGTTGGATGGGGACGTGGTGTTAATGCATAGGGCGAACCAAACATCGTATACGGATTTGAACTTGTGGAAGAGGCAAGCCGAAATTGTGGCAGAAAATCAGGCTAGCCAAATTTGGGCGAAAATTCATCGGGTACGAAAGAGCTCGTCCCAGAGACGGGGCCTCCCCAAATGATATACTTGGATTCTTTCTGGGTTCATCAACTGAGCATGATACCACATGTATTATGCAGGACCAAGAGGGTTCTTGCGTCTAAATTTGTAATTATTTGTTTAACCCCAATATTTGCAATAATATCTTCAGAATGTACGCTGTTTTATAACCGGATGAAAGTAACCATAGCCATAAATGACATAAATATGCAGTGCACAGCGTGTATCCTTGAACAACCTGTGACCCTCTCGTCACTTTTGCTCGCATTAAAAAAATTGTCCTCTAACTTGCGCAGCCGCATATCGGGACAGCGTGACTGTTTCGTTATCCATGATTTTTGCCAAAATCGTTCACTTTGTGTGCGTGCCGTAACCTTGCGGTTATTTTAGATAACATTGAGTGTTCTTTTAACTCATTACAATGCAACTGGTGCCGACTCCCTTGGAAAACGCACCTCCGGGGTGTTGTTTCACGCGGTGAATTCCAGGGGTCGAAGTTAGGCTAAGACCCAGGACAGAGTCAAATCAAGAGAACTACAGTCAATATTCACTTCGGTTCAGGTGAATTCGAAAATAAACGCATAACTCCACCCGCACCTACCGAAGTGGTAAAAAACTGCGAAACTACGTCCATCTGATAAATTTCCAAGAAAGACGCAACCGAAAGTAGGCTACCGGAGCGCTTTAGCCAATCTCGCCGGCAGCGTTGTGTTGAGGTAGACACACGTAATCTTGAAGATCAGTTCATTCAAAGAATGGCCAAACATGCCCTGTCGGATAACTCGGGCGGGTACGTAGATAGTTATGGTAGAACACCAAATAGTGTTTTAAATCAGTTTTTGAGAGTTCAAGAATGCCGGTAAATAAGCGCTGACTTAGTGAAATTCGATTGCCGATGAAGTGCATAACTGCAGTCTTCGAAAAACGAGTCAGCACGGGAATGGTCTGTCTGTGGCACTCTTCTGGTGGCTAGCCGTCACGCAAGCAGAAGGAAGCACGATGGATTAGAAAGTGCAAGACTGACCGGGCCTAAACAGGAGCAACGGAGATGCAGGGGTTAAGTTCCAACAATGGACCTTGCGGACACCAAGCGCACGGCTTAATCACCGAGCCATCTCGAGCCTGGTCATTCTACGAAAGAATTTTCCACCATCTTCCTCTTCTCTCGACTAGGTTGCTGACGTCTGTGTTCATAACGCTGAAAGTCTATGACCTGCGCTGGGAGTGGGTAACCTCGGCAGTCACATGCTCATCTCCGCGTGGATGGCCATCTGTTCAATTAGCCTCACATATCGTTACGATATGGCAAAATTACACTAGGAAGTAGAACTTTTCTAGTGTCTGTTACTTCCGTATTATATGTCAATAAAGTAAGGCTGTTTTGCCGGTTTGGTCTCAACTACAAACAGGCTTGTTCTTTTTCTTAAGAAGGAGCCCACGGACGTTTCTAAGTGTATGTTGGCTACAGCGCCTGTATCGTCCATTACGATGACACTTGAAACGTCTCACTTTTATTCTGTCCCTATTTGTAACCCTCGCTTCACTTTTGTGTTTATTGCGCGTATACGTACTAGTGTTTGTTTGTCCTTACCACTTCACTCATTTGGCCTTGAGGTCACCTAATCAATGGAGACACGTGACATCGGAGAACAGTCCAGCTGACATTGCCTCTCGAGGAGCATATAACCTCGGTCCGCTGCGTAAGTGGTTAATGGGACCCAAATTTTTACTCGAACTAGGGAGCAGCTTCGATTGACGCAGCCCGATGGTGTCGAGCTGAAGAGCCTTGTAGCACAGGTTAACCGATTGGAGGAAAATGATGTCATATGCCCACTAATGTCTCGGTTCTCCTGTTGGATGAAGCTACAGAAGGTCGTGGCTTGGTTACTGCATTACAGACAATATTTATTGATTAAGATGGGCAGAGCGAGGAACGAGGCTTTACCTCCCGGTGTTATCAGAGTACCCGAACTCCGCAAAGCACGTAATTGTTTGAGGAATATCGTGCAATCCGGTCACTTTGCGCAAGATTAACGTTTCCGTACTGGATGCGAAGCGTCCCAGCAATTGGACTCAAAACGATTGCTTACGAAAATTGTTACCTGTTTTGATCGATGGCATTTTGTGCGCGGGGGGCAGACTTAGTCACTCGAATTACAGTTAGTCAGTAAAACATCCAGCTCTTCTTCCTGTTACTGCATTGATCATACGCTGCTTTCACGAAGTGGAAGGGCGCTGTGGAGTATCGCAGGTCTTGTCCTATATCCGACAGTGATATTGAATTAACGATGGGACCGGCGCCGTTAAACGGGTGATTGGTGCGTGCTCTTTATGCAGGTGCCAGTCCGGAGAGCCCGGTACGCAAATGATGGCTCCATTACCGGCAGACAGAGTAGAGTCAGACTGGTGCCTCTTTGAGTGCGTGGGAGTGGGCCACTTTGGACCTGTTAAGACTAAACGCAGCCGTTCACGGGAAAAATGCTATGGCTGTATTTTTAACTGACTAAAGACTAGACCAGTCCACCTGAAAATGGCAGGGGACCTGTTGACTGATTCAATCCTACAATGTTTGATGCGCTTCGTTGGTAGACGTGGCAAGCCCACCGATATCTACAGTGATAATGGCATGAACTTCTTTGGAAAGCTAACGGAATTTCAGGATGATACAAAGCGGTGGAGTCAGAGTAAAATATCAGACCGGCTTTTGACTATAGATATACAATGGCACTTCAGTCCACCAGCAGCTAGCCACCGTGGTGGTGTGTGGGAGCGTATAATCATGTCGGTACGACGTATTCTTTTATGCCTATGTAGGGAGCAGAGTTTGACCGATGAAAAAGTGAACACGCTACTTATACAGGCAGAACGGATTCTAAATAACCGACCTATAGTCCCGCTATCATCAGACAGCAACGATTTGGAGCCGCTTACTCCTAACAGTTTGTTGCCCATGCAGTGCTGTCCTGCGGTACCCAGTCGCGACAGTTTGGCTTCGCGATATCATGCCGGTTGGAAACAGGTCAATTATCTCGCTGGCGTATTCTGGCGTCGTTGGATAAGGGAATATCTGCCGACGTTGCAGGTGCGTACTAAGTGGCTCAGGGCATCTCAAGAATTGAAAAGAGGGGACTTGATCCGATCTCTGGTGAGGGCCTGCCTCGTGAGACGTGGCCTCAAGGGGTAGTGGACAGTTGTGAGGAGAGCCCAGAAGGCTTAATAAGAACCCTTCATGTTAGAACGGCGGGCGGCGTTCTTAAGAGAGGTATTAGAAAGGTGTGTCTACTGGAGGGACGCGATTAGGCTTGTACTCCATCGAAGTCGGCACTTGTGGCAGGAGTGGACTCGGACCATTCGTGTCGGTGGCTGATGGGGTGCCTTAGAATGGAGCTGAGCGTAGGTAGAATGCAAGAACCGGATTGCATTTATTTTTATACGTGTTGCAACTCACCACTGTCAACCATAGTAAAGACTATTTGTATCGTTCATCACGTTGACACTTGAAATTCCCCACGTTTATTCTGTCCCTATTTGTAATCCCCGCCCGACTTTTGTGTTTAGTGCGTGTATATGAACTAGCGTTTGTTTGTCCTTACCACTTCACCCATTTGGCCTTGAGGTCATCCGGCCATTTGTGACCGACTTTGTGCACGTGTGACTGTCCCACGTGGGAGCCTGTTTGCTCCTTTGGTTTGTACCTTTGTAGTCCAAGTGGACCATTTGTCTTGGACGAGTATCTACTGTCGAGGTTTGTATAATTTATGAATTTGTCTTATATTAATAGTACCGTATAGAAACCCAGCTCCGACTTTGTTTTGCCTGTCCGGAGGTTCTGGTATTACGCGTCACTCGAAGATACCGTTCGCCCGTTGCAGTGCCCTTGTACCAGAAGTGCTGAAAGGTGCCATAATTGCCCTTTGTAGGGTCGTTTAAGGTGACACGACCTACCGACAGGAAAATTTTCGAGTTCATTTCCGTAAATCCGGGATCCGTTGGCTAACTGTTGTTTAACCCTCCGGTTCTGTCAGTTCCCACTCACCTCAGGCGCCATGGTCAGACTCGTCAACCATACCGACTTGGCATTCCTATTTCTGCCCTGCCTGCTGAACTAATTTATCTGTGTCTTTGCGCCCATCAGCAATCAGGCGACCCATGCATCTCGGTCTGTAACGCTTGTGACAATAAGTAAACTCAAACATCCCACATCCAACTAGGTGGGCATGTTTCATCCCATGTTAATTAGACTCCAGATCCATTTTCTATGCACTGCATGTGACCATGTCACCGGTTCCTATAGAGGCGCTTCAAGAGTATTTTTTGGAAACAAACAAATTATGAAAGCATTTATGAAAAACAAAAAATCGGGATCATTTGTTAGTTTGACGAACGAAGTTTTTGTCTGTTCTCTATTTGTTTCGCCCAACCGTTGCTCCTCAATGCTCAATCTATTCTTCCGGACAGTAACTTTCCAGCGTCTGGTTAAACGAGACACTGGCTACGATGTTTGACATCAACAGGGTCATACAGGCGAGGGTATTAATGCTCGGGGCGGAAACCAGGGTTCTGGAGCACACATGCTAGGCCAGACAGCTTAAAAAAGAACCTAGACCACAAAGACACCTGAAGAGGAATTACCCCACTTAAAGGTCCAGGCTAGTGAAATGTAGACAAGAAATGAACTCTTCTGTCAATTAAGGTGAACGCGTCCGTCAGTAGCTTTAAGCTGCACAGCCCTCAATCCTTTTCTTGACGATCCTCATCCAGAATGTGAAACTTTCTCAGAAACCGCATTGTTTAGAGAAATTTTTTGCCATTTCTGTGCATATGTGATCCAGATAAACTATCAGTTGCTCAACCTTACTTATATTGATATATGTCTGAAGTGTTTTTATTTGGCTTTCAAGCAGTTTGCTCCTAAAATAACCAATTTATTGTCAGCATAAGCAGTAGATATTTTTGTTGAGAAATTGTTTGCTGCACGGTTTGTCCTCTCCACAAACTTTGAGACGCTGCTATGCGATAGCATGACGTAGATTGGAATAGTAATTGTGCATTCAGCTCGCAAAAAAGTAGAAGCTCCCCACTACCGATGAAGTAGGCGACTCTCAAAACCAAGTAAATGTTGGGAATTCACAGAAAACTAGTAGGTTGAGCGGATCTCCCAGTACCAAGCGGAGCATCAGCGATGCAGTCCGGGTGTACCTAAAGAGGTACAAATAGGATCTCTCAGCCGCTTCTATCGATCTTTATTATGACCACAGGTGACCAAATTTTGTATGCTCGACTCCGTGTAAATCTACGGCTAGCGAATTTGGAGCTGCGAATCTCAAACGGCTGACCGAACTAGGAACGCCGTCCTCCAAGGTGGTGGCTTGTGGATGACGAGTCCGGAAAGTCGTCACTACGCATTAAAAATACAACAGCCACCGGAATTATTGGCCTGCTTATTGTTGTCTAATAGTTTGATTTTCGCAGTAGCCAGCGACCTGCCTTAGGTCCCGGCTGGACCTCTCAAACGCGGACAACTGCTGGAGGCAGAATCGAAGGAAGCCCATTACACCCATATACGTTTGCCATAACGCAATAGACTGCTTAAGTAAATGTGCACAGAACAAAAGACTAACAGTTACCGGTAAGTCATTTGCAGTGACTCAATCGTGATGCACAGCTACGAGTTCTGTACCTATCTGGTAAGGCATGGTACGGGTACGCGGCGTTCGGTTCGTCAAAAGTCGGCAGTTTACTTATGTGCGTTGACTATTTGACCTCATCAGGAAGATGGTGGGCAAGCAATAATAGGTGAAAACCTTTGTGGTGGTGCAGATGTAAGTGGTCAGGGTTATCTTCAGTCGAGGGGTTATGCTGTGTACACAGGAAGCAGCAGCGCCTCAAATCACATCTGTGTATCTTATCTGCAGGCACTCTCCTGTAGCAATTGACACATTGCGCCGTATGGCTGGTTCACAAAATGTCCCACAGGTGCTCCAAGTTTATTATCTCAATGGCATTCGGGTTCCATCGCGACTTAGGCTACTGTGTAGTTCATTTGCCTTACACCTAGTTGATGAGATGTCCTCTACCGCGGTCTTGCGCCACTGTATCACTGCTGAACTATTTGCAACAAATACACCCTGGGGAATGTTTGTCGCAGTTTATGGGGTCGAACTGTGGATCTCCCGGTTACCTAGAGTGAGGAAGAGAATATAATACTAAGAAGTGTGGGAAAACATAATTACGACGTGCGTTGTCTACGCGGGCAAATTACGCGCCACCAGCGTACAAAAACCGTGCTGATGGACGAAACTTCCCTGTTGTTCTAAACAAACGTATTCAGTTCAAACAAATTCACATGCTAGACCTCCGTAAAAACCCCTGCTTGCTGCTCTATTTGTGCTATACCGTAACTCCGGCGCCAGGTTCCGTGATCTTTTGTCGTCACTACCAATATCTGTCTCATTCTTTGCATCGAATTTCCCTGTTACCTAAAACCGCTAGCCGGCAACAAGCTGAACTTAAAATAGCGCGGTCCGAAGTTTTCAGGATGCCGATGTTCTATGAAAATCCATCTAATCGAAAGCTCCAGAAACTCAGAATCGGTTAAGCCACCATGGAACCTGCTTGCTCGGAGGGCCGATCGCGGTAAAGTGCACAAAGCTAAAAAGTCCATGAAGATCTTACAAGAAATGCACTGCAGTGGAGTCGCTCAGCGGGATACGGTGGTCGCACCCGGGAACGTAAATCTGCCGCAACCAAACCTCGACATTCAAATTGGGCAACCCAAATGGTGACTCTGCTGTCGTCGATGTCGCAGGGTTTTCAACGCGCGGCAGCTTGCTTCACTCCATTTGCGCAAAACCCAACACCAGCAGAACCATAAAAAGGCCTAGACTAAACCAGTCTTGCGAGAACTGCAAGACTAGCCCACTGCTGAACACTTTAGGGGGTTCTTTCGCCCACTACAAGATGGGAGCTGAATGTTGCGAAGAGCAAGCCGCCGACGCCAACTAGGAACTAGAAATAAGTCTCCTAACTTGCCCAAATCTGCTGAGAAACTCCCACCCACACCAATTCGCACAACCTCTGAGCGGCCCCGGGTCTGGGCCATCTTAGCTCTTCCCTCTGATCGCGCAGCCATTCCTGGGGCAAGCAACACACCAACACGGTCCCCGCTCAATCCAAATGAACCAAATACAGTTCTACAAAAACAAGATGGTGACCTGAGGCAACCAAACCGCCAAATACTTTCACGGATTTTTAACAGTTCCACAAACTTCAGCTGCAAAGGTGACTAACGGAAACAGGTCCCAAAAGTGATCTGTAACAATAGTCTCTAAACATGTAGCGGGCCACTAGGATTAACTTAATCGGGATGTAACTATTACATAACACATACCGTTGTAGCTGAAACCTTGCATTTTTAGCTGACAACTCTCCAGAAACCCACCACACTTTTCCTGGGGGCTAGAAAAGCAGAGGGAGACGAGAGCTTGAGTATGGTATCAGCGCGAAAGCCCAAGGCCCTGGAAGAACTTGCAAGGAACCCTACTGCACCGCCAAGGCGACATGCACCGCCTTTTGTGGGTCAATCCTAACAATACGTGGGATACACAGGCCTTAATGTTGGAAATGTGTCGAAAAACTGATGGCTTATGTGCGGGCCCCCTGATCAAGTGGCCCTTGATCTGTTGGCCGGCCTTGTAATTGGCTTGCAAACGCTTCGTCCGCAATCAGGGATATATCATCAGAGCGCAGCTGGATGGTTATCTGCTGTTCACTTCAGTCAACCGCGCACCGATTGTCTCCTCGGCTGTGGGTGTGATATCTGCAAGCTTATTACCAACCGCGGCGAATGAACCAGAGGCCACCTGACCAACCACCAACCCTTGCCCATACAGCACGTAAGTTCAGACTTTCCCTAAAGCAAGGGATCAAACGCTTTGATGCTGACCTCCGTGAGGCTAGGAAAGAAAACTTAAGCGGAAAATTTCTCATGCGGTGTGCGCCTGCAGCCGACCCTCCTGAACACAGCGACAGACCACTGTCATGACTGCACTTGATGGAAATAATAAAATATAGTACTTTCGTCCTGGGACAACCCTTCCGGAGACGGCATTGCACCCTACACTAACGGGGGTTTCAAGCCCAACCCATACATAATTCAGCCAACCGCCACGGGTTAGCACCCCAGTCAGAACACTGCAAACAAGCACAACAGTACTATTACCCTACGCGCTCCGGAAAATTCCAGAACGTCGGTCCAAGTGGAACCGGTTGCTCCGATCTCGCAAATAACGCAAACGACATGCTACTTTTAAGTAGCAATCACAGTCCTTACTGCTACACCAGTGCACTAGATATTCACAGCAATATGTTGGGCTACTGGACTGATGTCACATTCCAGAATGGGGACTCGTTGCGACCATAGAAAAGTGGTTACCTCTTGATATACTAGGCTCAAGGTCACCAGCTCAAGCCAAAAGATAAACAGGGTTGCCTCGACTGCCACAGGAGTTATTTCTGCCCTTGTTAGCTGTACCTAGAATTCTCTCAACTCATTCCTGTCGCTGCTATCCCATTCCCGGAGATCTTTAAGCAACAATTCGACGGAAAATCCGTTCAGGGTACGCATTACAACAATTTTGCAGGTTTAACGAACTACTTGAACTAGAGACCCACCATTAAAAACCAAATCGTAGGGCAATTGAGTGGAATGGTCGAATTTCGCGCAATTTGGTTTCAATCAGAACATAAAGAGCTGTAGTTACCTGTTGAACTCCAAGACAAAACGGGTCATAGGCTGCCGAAGGGTTTCCAGCAACCTTGCGGACAGTTTATCGTCCATCAAATGTGTTGTGATGTCTCGTATATCGTTTCAATGAAACATGAGACATCCTGGTTGAAGAACTTCATAAACAATGGGTTGAGTCTCCCGTGTAAATCATATCGGCACACAGACGAATCTGGCAGTCTACAGATTCTTGAGCTGAATCCACCCAACTTGATATGTGCTGCGGACTTCCGGACCTAAAATGTGAAGGCCTGATTATCCCGCTCCTATCCCATGTGCCTCACGAGCCCTGTGTGTCGATGCCAACATGTCAATGAATAGACTGTGTGCCTTATAGTGGGCGAAATGTCGATTATCCCCATCTTTGCGCTTCCAGGAACTAGCGATTTTACCCGAATCCTTCAAAGGTTTCCAAGCCTCCTCCGGTCACCAAACATCTTACCACCGACTAACACCAATGTGCCCTATACGTACCGAGTGCTGATCCGCTGATTCAGGGCGACCAAGTCGGCTCGCATCCGATTAACTGCGCCGGATGCAGACCGAAGTGGGACGCATTCTCCTTGCTGATAATATTTCCAGCTTGAACAGTTCTGTGTTCACCACGCATGATCCCTGAGGAGGTCGCAGGCGGTTAGAGGCCATTGCGACTAGCACTTCCTCAGAGCCTCCATCCCAGCGCCAATTTCACGAGTCCATGACCTGAGCGCCAACAGTTTTTGGTGGAAAAACCGTCTTTGAGATCGGCAGGTTGCGAAAAGAACGTTCCAAGAACCACCGCCACTACTCCGTCTGACCTTTCCGGATTTGCCCAAATGCCACAAGTAACTGCGCACATATTTCAGTGAATTGTAAGTGAGGTCTACCGTGGCATCAATGGTGTCGTAGTCTACACTGGGGACAGACCTGCACCCGACGGTTCAGAGAAACAATACTATGAGCCTCTAAACGCCCTGTCCGAACGGCTGCTTCAACATGCCGCAGCCACTAGAGAAACAAAATGCGTTTTCAAAATCGATGAGGTGTTGTTTTCAGGTCTAAAGTTGTCCGTTACATGCGCCGAGTTGCTGTTCGAGAAACCACTAACGTAAAACTCTCTCAAAAGACGTTTTGACAATTTGGTGAATCTTCATCAACTTTTTATTCCCCAAGGCGCGCAGCCCACGAATTCAAAAAATCGAACCGAGAGTTATATGCGAAGCTGAATTCGATTATCGCCAATTTCGCTGACACAGCCCACTACGATATCATCGCCCTTCTCGCTCAATACCGGCGCTTCTACTCTTCGGGTCACCGGCGTCCAGCAACAATATGAACAAAACTGACCAGTTTTTCTAGAAGCGGAACCCACCTGAATCGAGGCAGAGTAGCTTTGGTCGCGAACTATCGATATTCTACCCCGGCTTTAAACATTACTGTCATATGTTTCAAGGTCCAGACTTCATCGTTTTCAACAAAACAAAACGAGTAATTTACGCTCGACTGCTCTATTTACCTTTGATGTACGTTGCGTCTCGAGTGACTTAAAATTGTTGCTGATGCTCCGTCACGGGTACACATGCTGATCGCTTCGGCATTGCAGCGATTGCCTCCACGCAAGCACCCGACAAGAGAATCCAGGGACTTTGCCCGTCGTCCCCTTCACAGATTGAAGCCGTCTTACTGGCTACGTCAGACGAAGTTATTCGCAGTGACGTTCTACCTGGGATAGGCAGACCCGCGACTTTCTACTTCATATTTTTTGATACCTTGAAGAATGAGGAATGCACGAGTGTGAATGTTTCCTATCCAGCTATTCATGTTGCCACACTGATACCTATTTTCTGCAAACCTTGCAATCGGCAAAATGTCTAACTGAAGATAAACAACGATGCAACTAGTGACTAGTTACCTGGTAATCGTCACTACACTAAAATTACACCTATTGGGTGGGTGAAGCTTGACACTTCGTCGGAAAAATGTCGTGTTTTGCATAGTGTGATATTTTTTTCAGCGCTGTGGCTTTAAGCTAGTTACAACAGAGTAGTGTTGTACCAGGGAGACATGTGATTTTCTACTCATCAGTTGCACACACTGTGATGGTGTTTTTCACCAAATCAGAATGTAAAAGGAATTTGAGAAAACATGACAAACCAGCGTCCTGTATACATAAACAGGAAGGAAAATCGCTTTGGGCGCATCAACAGAGCCATGAAGAGAATAGCTTGGGACAAAAAAAGGACAAAATTATATAAATGCAATTCAGATAGAACTGGCTAGGAGCGGTCGGATGAACACAACATCGAAAGCACGGCGAGCAGCGGTAGGATTCAGTTTGCGGAAGACAAGAGATTTTTCACGATCGAAAAAATCCGAAAAAAAGATTGGGACTTAAAGTGACTACCAGCTGAAAGAAAAAAAAAGGAAGGCAGGTTGAGTGCACAAAATCAAAAGTTCTACATTGCAAATTGGTGGCTCAACTAAGTGCAGTAAACATAAATTGTACTGATAACGGTTGGGCCTCTGGATGCATGAATGATATAAGCATCCGTTCCTCGTGAGTAGCTGTCGGGATTTAATGGAAAACCATTTATAACGTCAGCACATCGGTGTCGAATGGTTATCAAATCAAATACTATGCAAGGAAATGAAGTAGATGGCCCGGTTGTACGAATACTGGGACAGGACACCAAGCCAATTATGATGCTTGGGCAAATCGCTGGTTAGGAGAGAATCGAGTTTCCAGTTCACTGATAGCTGCTGTTGGTTGCTCAGCGATCAATGCAAGTGATGGAACGCAAAGTACACACCCGCAACATTTGTAAACTAAGATCTACTGTGAGGCTGTTGTATAACAGTACCACGAGAGCAGATCAAAGAGAGTGCTTCCTTTAGAGACATGAGGACTGCGATATAAATATATGTACATATATGAGAACGCAGGAAGGGAATAGTTCCCGTCACTGTAACAATGGTCACAATGGGAAATTGTTATATCTAACTGCTGTTTTATGCTCCAGAGCCTTGGTGACTGGAAAAGACTTGCCAACAAAGATCACAACAGCTTTATTCTAACAAGCGAGTGCAACAGCTACAAAGGGGCCTCGCGCGCTTTGAATGGCACTTTCCACTAATTCAGGCTCCTGCTGAATTGATTGATCGACCAACTGGCCTGGATGTTTACCGGCTTCCTTACTGAGATTTTGGTGGATTTTAGGGTCTCAGTATGTTTCGGGCAGTCTGGGGTTAATTTCCGGAATCCGATCATCCTTACAGAAATGCAAGCTACCATCGCTTCTGAAAACACCGTGTAAAACCACCTACCAAAAATGGTCTCTGCAGAGGAGCCATAAATTTGAGAACAAATGAATGTGATATCGAAAGAATAAAGAACATATCTATGGGACTTGAGATTGGCGCCTCCGAGGGACAGTTCCAGGATGTTCGCTCTCACTGCATTGTGACTTGGCTGCAATGACGGCGAACGACGGTACAGTTTACTGCTGGCGATGTTGCGGAATACAGGCAGCTCGGGTGGGCTGATTGGCTGTTAGTCTGTTAGAGGAGCTTGGCAGTTGGATTGCAAACGTTTTATCACCAATCGAGGTGAAACGCCAGAGCGGGGTAACCCACTAACGATGCCACTTCGATTGGTAATGGAACATCTGAAGTCCAACTGTCAAGCTCGGTGAACAAACAACTAAGCACGGTGTACTCCGCAACATAGTTAAATAAATGTGCTAATAGAAAATGAGGTAAACAAGAGAGTTTCAGGAAACGCCGTACTTATGTTCGAACCAGCCCGATGTTGTTTACAGGATGAGACAAGGCAAACAGGAATGGCCGCATCCAGACATAAAGCTCTCACGACTGAATCAAGCTGAAGAAACTCGAAGCTATTGGTGGGACGAAGCCAGTAAGCCGGGAAATCCGTATATTCTAACAACTCTGGGCGGTCGGATAACAAAAGATGGGGATATTTTCTCTGCGTAATGTTCACACCAGAAGGTCAGGTGCCAAACTTAATTCTATTGAACTCCTCACCCTCGGATTTAACGAGGGTCGCTATTTCAGTTCGCTGACGAAAAATAGCATGGATTGATATAAGTAATTCAGATTCTGCTGGATTTATCTCTCTCTGACGGGCCCGTCAAGCAAAGTATGTTTGTCAAAGTGCATTCTTATGCTTCTTGATGAAACAACAGGTGTACGCAAATTTGAAGACGAGGCCTGGCAGCCACTATGAAGGCGCCAATCCAAACTCGAACTCAGACCCGTAATGTTAACAAACCGAGCTACCCTGGTCCACAGGCAATTGAAATGTACGGTATCTAAGACGATATTTTCAGTCCTTAGATCAGCGAGTGGAATTACACGACTGGTGTTCTCAACTATACAGTTCTTAAACTAAGAGTTTAAAGACTTCCCCAAATTTTGGTGGTATGAGTATACAAGGGAATCCGCCATCAAATGGTGAGGCATTTCACCTTTCCTCAAAATCACATGTGTCAATTCCTCTAATTGTACAAAGTTTTTTGTGATGTGTTCATAGCTTTATTGAGATAGCAAGCAAAGCCACTCGGTGAAAGAATTGGTGACCTGCATGTTGAGTAATGTCGACCTTGGAAGTAGGGCTGGTTAACAGGGGTTCGGCCTGTCGACAAACTGTGTCGTTTCTCAGAGAAGCTGGGCGTGGCACCACACATTCAACGAAGTCGCATCCACCATAAGAAAGGAGGGACGGGACGAAGGGCGCACATGTGGAAACTAGTAGAAATGGCCTGAACCAAACCTATGTACTCGACAGAATCACAGTCCTAACGCTCAAAAAATTTTGCACTCGGAAATCTAACGGACGAAGAAAGGTCGACCAACGGTGTAAAGTGGAGTGACCCAAGAGGGAACAATTTCAGTCAGTTCAATATGAGTTCCACCTAAAAAGGTCACTGTAAAGAAAAGAAATTGAATTTTCGAAAACACTACTGTCATCAGCATCATTAAGTGCAACAGAGAAGAAAATTACTCACCGAAGCGACTGCACGGAATCCTGTTTGAGGATAGGCAAGAAAATGATAGCACGGAAGAGATCGCGGTTGAGTGGGAGAATGTACAAAACGTATTGTGCAGTTACAGCACATGCAAACACTGAATGCTGGTGCTATCCGACGAAAATGCATGAGATGGTGGCCACATTGGTGGGAAAAATTATCGAACGAAAGTCGTAGATTGCTATGTGCGAATTCATTTAACTGTCGCGCTTCCCAGCAAATGACGTCTAGATGGGAAATACAAACGGAAGATCACTGATGACAGAACAACCTCCTGGAGGTATATCAAACAACACGCGAATAAGCTCAGTGGGTTTGAGCACATGAAAAATAAAGTCCAATTAGTTTACGTGCTTCACTAACTAATGTGAGGCAGAGAAACCATCACAGTTTTTTTTAAATACAGTGCGGGACAATAGAGAATTTGCATGTATCCATCTAAATCCAAAAACAGTAACTAAACACGTTTTCATCACGACATAAGAACGATCTTTCCCACGTCTTAGGTTTAGGGAGGGGACAATATATCTCATAAAAAGTGACTGAACCGAAGACGATGGCCTATTGGAAACTGAGGTTTTGGTAAAGCTGTCGTGGGGCGATTGATCAGTTTTCAGTCTGAATGGTCTATTTACAGTTAGTAAATCCTATGTGTCACAAGAAAATCGAAGAATCGAGCCAGAGGACAACGAATAAGACCATAAATTCAGAACCGTTGAGTGAGTGTCAACAACGTATCGACTTTGGGAATTAAAAAGGCTAGAATCGGATCAATATTGCAACCCACTTGAGAGAAATTTGTTGAGCTCGACTTAGTTCCACATTTGTCCCGACCATACAAACGTGCAGCTGGATAGGACAAGAAAAAAACTTCATCCATTTCCACCTGCTCACAGAACCGGAGGACAAGGATGATCAACGAAAAACTAGGGGCACTTTTACAGACAAACTGACTGTTCGCCTGTAGGCCTGGGTATTTCACTGGAAGAAATGTTGGGATGATTTTCCAGGTCCACCACTGGATTGTCTGTGTATCGACGAACGAATTTTACACCAAGTAGAACCAGTCAAAAGGCCACATCCTCCGTCACGCAAGGCACCCAAATGAACTTAATCTTCTTGGGGGTGAATATGAGGCGTGTCAAACCGGTTAGGTTAAACCTCGAAGAGTTTCTAAACGGCACTGTGTTTGACCAAACTATCATTTGCAGTAGTTTTTCCTATTGCACGTAAAGGTGGACGGGAGAAGGAAACATTCACTTCCGGAGACCCTCTTCGCAAGATACTTCACACGAGAAACTAAGTTTCGGATACATGTTAGACCGGGGGTGCTGGAAGATGAATACTGGTGAATGCAGACGAGAACTGGGAGCCAGAAGATGCAAAATGAAGACATCAAAGGATGTTGAGGAGAGATCAGATGTGATTGAGGTACAGGAGCAAGGCGGCGTTCAGAATGCGGGTGGTCATATATGGTCGTCACAAATCAGTAGGGAAGAAGAGCGGGGAGACGAATTATGGGTGGAACAATGAGGGCGGGTATAGCCACGAATGCCAACACATCGAAGAACGTTGGTGATATGGATGACATTTCCGATTCTTGAAGAAGTCCTGGGACAATACAAGAACGACTGTAACAACTAAAGCCAAACATACAATCAGCACAAAATTTTCAGGAAAAGTGCCGATCAAGTTTGCCGTTTGTTAGTGAAAACAGACCAGAATACGAGTTTTTTGGACACCTAGTGACTCCAACTCGGTTTCAACGAAGACCTCGAGGCCAAAGGACCGTCCTGCAACGCCCACTCTACAGATCACTACATATCTCTAAAGATGACTCGGGAGGGTGCTACCTTCACTATCTCACAAGATACGGTTCTCGAAAAGCTTAAAACAATGGCGGGGTTCCAGAATGGGGATAATTGAGATGGGTGATTCTAACGCACAAGGAAAATTGGGAAGAGGGTGAGACTCGAAATGTCGGAAGAGTGCATGTTGCTGAATGTCCCTCGTGGTGATTGGCGGAAGAGGAAAATGAGAGAATGCAGTAAGATGGGTTGGTGTAATGAAAAGATGAAAAAAAAACAGTAGCTCAAAATGGTCTGAAGATGGTAATGTGTTGAAATACTGGTAGCCCGGGTGTAATAGTTGGTATTTGATCAGGTGGCTGTTGATCTTCAGTGCGCTGAAGATGTCTCCTCGAATGGTGACGAAACGTTTGCAAATCAATTGCCAAGCTCGGCGAACAGATCAACAACCACCTGGTCAAATACAAAATGGTCTGAAGATATCAAACTTTATAGATGGCAATGATCTGACAGCCATTTGGGATAAATATTTGGTGACGACACACGTCTGACTGGTGTTAGAGAAAACAAACAATTCGGGAATGTGGGCACTAAAGTCGACTGGAGGATCTATTCGAGGTTACCATACACCATTGTAGTTTGATGAGCGGTAAACAAAGGACTAAACGGAGTCTAAGCAACAGAAAGACTGGAAATCCGGGGTACACATAACAGCCGATGGAAAATAAAGAAAAAGGCTTACGGACACGTTAAAATGAGGTCTTTAACCTTGGAACTTCTTCGAAAAGTTGTAGAATACGGATGCAGTGCAGCCCTGCGTAGCTGCTGTGCCATTATTGGTCAGGATCTCGGGTCGTTAGGAAATCAAAGATGCTTCCGTACCAAAGCCACCGCCGTCAGTGGATAGCTGTGTCGATGGATACTCGAAGACCTAAGTTGAGTACTACACCCACCTTATTTTTACCCTTGTCGATGAACGAGGCTTGGAAACAACGTACTGCCGGTAAATGGTTTACAAAGAGGAAACTGTGACTAACGTCCTATTTACCTTTTGGATACCTTACCAATATTCACCCATACTGCACCACGCACTTCACTGTTACTCATATCTGGTACACAGACGTGTGTGGTCACAGATTTAATCAACGCACTGCCTGACCAGACGCTAGTGCCTTCCACAGTCGCTTAGTTTTAAGTTGATGATGTGATGAGTGGCTTATCCGTATTGTGCTGAGTTCTAACTAGAGTCCCCTACAGCCTAGAAAATCAGAGAGTACTTTGTGACTGGTAAAACAAGCTGACGGGGAGGAAGGGTGGGAAACATACCAAATTCCTTTGGTGTCCTCCATTATAGTGAAATCCACGAGAGTACAACCTAAGTGATTGCATCGAAGGTCTAAGGTCGAAAATGGCCTTGGAATTTAAGTGCGTTGTAGGTGTGAGATGAGCTACTTTGCCGTCCTAGTGAGCGTGATAAGGTGGGTAACCTCATAACATCAGAATGCGGCGTGATGGACGTAGTTTCATGAAACATTCAGCATGTAAATGCGTAAGTTCAGAGTAAAACGGAACGGAGAGAAGCGCAGTGTAATGTGGATCACACATACTGACCGTGATTTGCGGAGACGGTGGCATGGAAATCGATAAGTCGCGAATTACATCCGACCGCGCATCAGTTACAACCTGGTGGTTAGTCGGCATGGTTCCGTTCACATTTGTAGGCTGAAGCCAAGTTCGTAACAGATTAGCTTGAGGTAGTAGTCCCTGACGTTGGTATACAATCGCCAAATTACGCAAGGCGCTGACGACGATAGGACTGGAACATACAAAAAGAGCAATAAGATAGTGTTAGCATCCAGAACTAGAACAGAGGTGGACGTAGCAGGTTGAACAGATGGCGGAAAAGGAAAGTAGCCCTATCTACCACCATAACAAGACACTAGGGGAAGATGCTGCTGGTAATGATTTAGATAAATAGTGCAGGCTTCGAGTATAACACACGTCGAATTCTAGCGCTGTTAGAACCACTAGAAACCCTGTCACAGAGGATATTCCCAAGCACATGGTGAAGCTCACAAGTTGTATGAACATGTGAACGGATCATCACGAGCTAATAACTAAGAGAACGATTTCAGGATCACGGGGATAAAGAGAAGTTCGAAGGATTACATAAACATGGCGAACCGTGCTGCCTAGATCACCGTGATGTGATGCCATGAGCTTTCATCTGGAGATACCATGGCTGTAGATGGAAGGATAAGAGCGTCAAACTTTATGGTGTTTGAATCACACGATTTTTGAAGATGAGTATTGTAATCGTGTGCTTTGAGTTCTGAGTATTCATGGAATTGATGTGACACTTTTGGCTACATCCCTTAAAAAACAGACCGGTTGGCATGGTGGATGGACATAGATGTAAAGCGAGATGAATGCCGAGGGAAAGGTAGAAGCTGATTATGACATTTGCCAGAAATCATCACACCACGTAGGTAAGGGTCATGGATCATTTGCGAGGCATACAGTGTCTTTGTGTTGATTGCTGGTACAAAGAAGAATCGTCCATCAATCGCCTCAAAGTAGTATTCACCTAAAACCACGTCGTAGTCTTTAGTTTTCTTGAGGAAAAAGTGTGATGATTTCAAGGCAAATGATGTTTTCACGAGTTGGTGCTTGCCAATCCATGTGGCGAAACATATAGGATGAAGCTGAATAAGATTTGGTTATCCTTTGATTTCTTCCTCAAGTTGACCGGGCGATTGCCACATTTACTCATTAACATTCCACTCTCTCTTTCTGAATAAAAAACACACAGACCGCCCTAAATAGATGTGGGAATGTAAGCCACAAAGTCTGGTAGCAAAACACCTGAAGTTAGTGGTGCTGAAGTTCGTATAAAAATTGACACACTTGGTACCATGCCGGTGAGACTTGGCCTGTTCGAGCAGCGGAACTGAGACGTCTTCAGGTGTTCGACAATCGTTGTCTCAGAACCATAGCTCGTGTGGGTTGGTGTCGGCGAATCCGCAACGAGGCAGTTAGAAAGCGAGTTTTGGGTCGTGCAACGGGTACTTCCATTGAAGAATGTGTCCAGCACCAGAAGCTGTGTTGGTTGGGACATGTGTTGCGCATGCCTAATCATCGTTTGCCGAAGAGAGTGCTATGTTCCGTGCCCAATTCAGAGTGACGTAAGCAGAGAGGTGGTCAACCCTTGACCTGGCAGAAGGGTATGAAGAGATTACGAAACGCTTGGGTGCTGTCGGTGCTACTCGCCTTCTAGGATGGGGACCGCATGATCCCCACTGGCGCCTGGTTGGAGACGTTGCAAGATATGGCTGCCAACCGATGTCAGTGGCAATCTTGTTGTCAGTTTCTATCCAGATTGCCTGAATGCGTGTTTGGAGGTGTAGGCACCTCGGAATGATTGTAATAAGGCAACAGTAAGTCCCCTCCCCGCCCATCTTTATTCTTTTCTTCACAAAAAAGCTTTCAAAGAAATCATGGTCGTACGGCAGCGAAGCATCAGTGTTGAACACTGATGTCATGCTATCGATGATGGTGATGATGATGATGCCGGTTTCATGATCAACTCGGTAAACAGCTGGCCGAACTGCTCTCATTTTGAAAGAAGGTAACCATAGAAGCATCCGGTAAAATTCCGAAACTGTGGTGACGTTTTTGGTAATCACCTGTAACTACAAAAAATCCGATTATGCTATATTCGCAGTCAACTCGGCCGAGTCATCAAGTGCTGACGGAAAATGTTCAAGCTTTAGTTATCGCTTCCGCAGTAATCAATGGGTCAACGCGATGTCACAGAACCTTAAAGAGAGTGATTCAATGTGTTCATGCGCCTCGTAACTACAATGCGGAGTTGACGGAATTCCTACACGGATGCAGTTTTCCCTCCACCGTGGAAGACGCTGTCGACCGCATCCAACAAGCATTGAGCAGAAAGATAGTTAAGCAGTTTCAAAGGAAAACCCAGGAATTAGCTGGATGAGGTTGCCAACGTGCAGCTGCATCACTTAGTCACGATTGGTATCGATACCAGTTAGGTATGCCAAACATGCAGAGGATGCTGAACAGTAAGTAATACATCCACGACAGCCAAGCTGCCGGATCCCAAGGGACGTTCGGGCCCAGCAAACAGCCAATCTCACATGACCCTGGTGGATGTGTTCACAAAATAGTCCGAACTACTTTCACTGAGGAACTGCAGCTACAGCAGAAATGTTAAATGGACTGAAGATGACACTGATAAACGATTGAGCGTGAAAACAAAAATGGTTTGGAAAAACACCGACGCAGAAACGTACAGTTCGATATGAGCTTCGGCAGCCCAGGCGGACAAATCAAACTTCATCAACTTGGACAACTGATCGCGTCCTTCTCGACCTGCTTGCTCAACCAGCAGCCAAATGGGGACAACGCGCCGGGCGGGATGTCCGTTGCCAAGATCAAATTTATCAGCGGCAGAATAAGTACTACCCGTGGAAGACAGAGAAAAAACGGCCGAGTCCGCTTCCTCACACGAGTTGGTGAAAGAATTAGAAGCAGACGGAGACAAGTTGGGCTGTGGTCGGCCTCCCACCGGTGAAAGAACAGCTTTGAGAAGGATTTCGGCATCTGATAGGTTTCCGCGTTTAAGAAGCGCTGAGGCCTGTGATTACAAAAAAGCATTGGGCAGAAGAAGACAAAACCAAACAAAGTTATCTAGGACAGAGGTGAAGCGATATGATGAAACAAAACGAAGACCGTTAGACGACCAAAAACATTAGGTATTTGTTCAAAAGATTACTCCAACACATCTCCTACTGCGCTGCGCAGCTAGAATCCTAAAATGTTATGGAAATATTCGATAGAACGGAATACTGTTGTGTTTGTGACACCAACTAGCGTCAAAGTCAATGAACATGATCAAAAGGGGAAAGTGAAACGAGGTAGTGCAATCGGCCGACGTAACTTTGATTAGTCCGTACACATCTAGTCGTTACCAGATGCTACAACGGTGTAGCGGTAGACTAAATTCAACAACGTTATCAATAAACCAAGCACTTACTGTTACTACATGTCTTTCGTCAAGATGACGCACATCTACTCTTGTAAGATATACGACGGAATAGGTCATATTTGGGTGGCAGATGCAGGATAGTGAGATACTGACAACAGAAGAACCGTTCACGTGACGGAGGACGAGTCAAAACGACTCATAGCAAGTGATGGTATGGTAAGAGCGTAATGTACACCGTTGGATCGATCTGATGGGCGTGTTCCGATTGCTTGAATTGCCAGGATGGCTGACGACGTTGGCGACATGGAAACGTCACCAAGTCCGCATCCCAGTATATGAATTACGTAGTCCCCGTAAAACCAGTTGGCCTTTTGCAGTTTCCTTCAAGTCCGTCTGTAAGACTAAGACATTTAGCACATTTGTGCGGTTGTTCAAGGCCTAACTTCGAGGACAGAAAACAAGGCGATAGTTGTGGTGGCGTAACCTTCCATTGTCAGTACAAGTGCAAATATCTAATGCGTCTGGTGACGGGAAAAGTGCGGTCATTGTGGCATAATAGATTGAGCAAATATAACACGAAGTTCGGACAGAACGAGCAGAAATTTTTGTGTGTGGAGGGAATCTGTTTCCTCAGTAACATGTGTTGTGCCATATCGAGACAAGGAAGTGTTCCCAATCGGTGGTTTTTATTGGTGGGATAGCCTTATCTTCGAAAATTCGTCTCCTCAGGTAGTTTCATCACCTGTTACGTGGAAAATGACGTTGACTGAGAGGATGCGAATGCAGTTTGTTGACTTCTATGAAGATTTTCAAGAAAATTTGCCTGGGAGCCCTCACGATCACCAGGTCCCCCGTAACAAAACTGAGATGGGAAAATTGCTTGAAGAACAAATGCGGTCGAAATTATGGTAAGAATCATACACCCTAGAAAACCGTTCAGCTGTAACACCCTTGCGGGCCATGCACCCCGAAGAAATCACGAGGGCTGGGATACTGCCAGCTTGCCCAAGCCTAGATAGGAGAAGTCGAGATGCAGAAGTCGGGTTCGAACCACGGACCTTCGAGCAATCTCGCATTCGCAGTAGGTCAATA
Organism: Clonorchis sinensis; assembly: GCA_003604175.2. NCBI lineage: Eukaryota > Metazoa > Platyhelminthes > Trematoda > Opisthorchiida > Opisthorchiidae > Clonorchis > Clonorchis sinensis. The sequence continues at coordinate 14,314,052 of CM030373.1, forward strand.
ACACTTAGGCGACTGAAAATATGTACAAAGGATTGGGGGTCGCGGAGCCTTCAAAATTGCAACATTAAGAACCGGTAGCGATCACTCCTGGGAAGTCAACCTCGGCACTGTGAGTGGCAACTGCAAGGAGTCACTCAGATTGTGCGCCATTCAGTTGTCGTCATGTACACCGGATTTTGTTTCAAGAACGACACATTACGACATGGACAAACGCACGCGGCGGCGACTTTCACCTACAAGACTATGTTGTCGCCAAAAAACGAGAATTGTCGAGGCGCCAAATGTAAAAAAAAAGATCAACAGCCTGTCTGAACGAAACTAAACAGTCACATGCGGAACTCAATCAGCGAGCACATGAAGATTTGAAGACTGACTCGATGTAGACATCAAATGGCCTTTGTGTTAATAGATTTTAACCCAACCAGTCCGATGGCAGAAGTAAGGTATACCTTGATTCATCAACTGCTGAAGAGAGCGGCTACACAGGTCGGTCAAAAACACCCTGGGTACCTCAAATGGTTTATCGAACGGCTTAACAGCATAGGAAGCGACTGGGAATTGAAAACTAGCAGGCCTTTGTTGCCTCTTTTGCCAACTGGCCAGCAAGATAAAGAGACTACGATGATGATTCCCGAAATAGTTCGACTTTACACACTAACCTAATCAAGGAGGAAAGGTGGAAAGGATACAGTGAACAGATCAGACAATTTGCTCCTCGTTTACAACACAAAGATTCCTACGACCCCTTGAAAGCCAATTCTGGGTTGCGGATCACGCATACTAAACTCCTCAGGACATTGATGTGAGATGAAAGCAGTCGCCAACTGCTGGAACAATGAAAATATGGCGCAAGCACTTCATCGTGCTCCTGAATAGACCAACGAGCATAGACCGAACTGTAGTAGATGGATTGTTCCAACGGAAAGTGAAGCAGTTGCTAAACCTCCCACCAGCTGGTAAAACGACTGAGCGGGCAAAAATGACTCTGGGACATGAAATTTATTGGAAAAAGGCGAACTTGAATAACGTATCTCTCTAAGCGGGCAATACTATTTGGAAGAAAGAGGAAGTTCCAACGGAATTCGTGGTTACTCTAATTGTGCGCAATGCTGGGACATGTTTATCGAATAAAGGGAAGCAAGATCCCCAAGCAGCTGCCATATGGTTAACTGAAAAACGGAGAAACAGGAACCTGGCAGATGGAACCGTCGATATCTGGATACCTTGATAGAAGGTCTAAGGCTACCGAAATGGGCCTCGTGAAGGGGGAATTGAAACCACGACACACGACGACGTGGAGAAAAACTATGGAATATGGTATCGATTCTACGATTGCTGACTTCGTACCCGCGAGCTGGAACGTGAAATACGCAAGCGAATCCTGAAGACTGTTTGTGTCTGTGCCGGTCGTTTCGAACCGATCGACTAGCAACGAAACATCAGAACGTAGGACGGTGCTAGAAGTGGCTTTCTGTGACTATCGCTGAGGAGAACAAAAGGGAGTAGGTCGTGGTGGGATATCGTACCCTCCATCCGGGGTTGCGTCCGCGGCAGTTCAGGCCGCCGATCTATCAGAGTCAGACGCCGCTGAATACAACTGTTTAGTTATCCTTATGTGGGTACGTAAGGGACATGCCTTTCCAAGTGCTGTTTTTAAGCAACGGCACCAAAATAACTTTTAATGATCATTATCTATGTATTGATAATTCTCCTTCGTGTTCAGAATATAGGATGCAGCGGATATTTATGTTTTAAACAAGTCTTAACTAGCGTTTGGACTAAATCAAGCCAAGCCATGGCTAATTAAAGAACACCACACGAGTGTTTTCTGGTTTTGGCTTACTGTTACTGACTTAAAGTGAACCTTAAGTGTTTTTTGTGACCACTGTTGTACAGAACGAATCGATTAATGGCTAATACTTGCCAGCCATGTGTGCGCTTCAGATGCGTTTGTTAGTGGTACTGGCACATATTGTGAGTTTCAACTGTTAAGTTGTCCAAACGTAAGTGAACCTATCAGCTATCAGCTGGGTATGATGGCGGAACTGGAACTGCCCCATTCTGTTCACCTTTGGATTTTAATCCCTCAGGTTTACACCGGGTAAGGAGAATTCAGATGATTTCAACAGATGGTTCAGCGAAAGTATATCATGAACCATTACTCGTTGTGCTCTCTTCTGAGTTCACCACATCAAGTGGTGTCAGACAGAGCTGTCCTCTTTCACCTTTCCTCTTCAACTTCCTCATTGGTGCGATCATGGGAGACTCACTATCAGCCTCTAATGCCTGTAGAGTCGAAGTGCTCCCGGGGCATCCGCTCACAAGCATCGAGTATGCAAACGACACAGCTCTTCATGGATCTGGCGCCGAGGTGATGCAAAGAATATTAAATAATCTAACTAATTCCGCCTCACGGTTCGGCATGCGCTTCACACCTGCAAAGTGTAAAATGCTACTGCAAGACTGGGTGGGCCCGAACCGTAGCCTCGCTTGCGGGTGAACCGATTGAGGTAGTAGACAAATTTGTCTACCTGGGCAGCTGTATCAGTCCCGGTGGTCTCGCGAAAGATGATATTTCCATCCGAATTGGGAAGGCCTGAGCAGCTTTTGCGAACCTGCGTCACCTGTGGCGTAGGCGTGACATCAACTTATCCGTCAAGGGTCGAGTTTACAATGCTGCGGTGCGCTCCGTATTACTGTACGGATCAGAAACCTGGCCACTGCGCGCCGAGGACGTCAAAATAATTTCCATGTTTGGTCATCGATATCTTCGGAGCATTGCCCGAATCTGGTGGGAACACCGGATAAGCAATACTGAAGTACGTCGAATAGTACTCGGGAGAAATAACTCATCCTCGATAGGTTGCGCTGGCTTGGCCACGTGCTCCGTATGCCAGTCGACCGAGTTCCTCGAAGGGTTCTTTTCGGATTCTTTTCGCACAACCATAAATGAGCCAGAGGCGGTCAAACAATGACTTTGCAGCGAAGTATAAAAGCCATTACCAGCAAACTCAGCTGCGCTGGTCACTGCCGTCTTCCTGGATGGGGACCCCGAGACGGGCCACATAAATGGTTAGAGACATTGTCAGACATGGCCCAGTCGTGCCGTCAATGGCGCTCATGCATCCAAGCTATTGCCTTCAATGCATAGCTCCCTTCCCAATCCCCCACTTAACAGTCCATTGACAGTGGTGTATTTACGCAGCTCGCGCCTCCAATGCGCAGCTACCTACCTCATCTCCCCAAATCATCGGCGAACGAAACTGTGGCAGCTACAACCACTGTACGACAAGTACACGGTTTCTTACAGCTGACGATGATGATGATGACTCGTTGTGCACAGAAGTCCACTGGGGCAGTCGAATATGACAAGCCAGTTCAGAAATGGATACCATCCCACCATACCAGCAACTCACAGGGTCGTAACGCGAAACAATCTCCAATTTGCCCAAATGGTCTGTTAAAGCCAACAGACTGGAATCTGCTGGTCTAATTCCTTGTGGTGTTTACCGATCCCATTACCATACATTTAAGCCTCCTAGGTCCCTCCAAGTTAACCGTTTTAGAACACAAACAAGTACGATGCGAAAGACACGAGCAATAAAGTCGATCAAACGATTAAAACGTGCCTACCACATAACTAACTCAGCCGAGTTGGCTGCTATCCCGACGTTTGTAGGGGCAAGTTACGCCAGTAGTTAGGACGCCGAACTGTGTAGTCATCAATTACCACTACGATTCGGTACACAAGTCAAGGGAGACAAATGTCGAATAAATGTTTCCTGCATTCGTGAGTTCCAGCGATCAAACGGAGCCACGATAACAGGAGAAACATCTTTTCTTTTCCACACTGTTCAATACAGTTGCACGGTGATATTAGACGGTTGCAGACGATACGTGAGAGCGAGTCCTCGTATTGCACAGCACTCGGATATCCATAAGCTTGCCGCTACTGGATGAACCCCCAATGGGCTAACTCACAGTTTCCTCCATCAGCAAAACAACGAAAAGTTGAAAATATACAATTTACGGCTAGGACTACCAGAAACTGGGATGGAGGAATGAGAAAGAAAGAAATCAGGGAGAAAGGACCTGGAGCGATGCAAATTCATGCAGAATGGAGTCTGTTCCTGTGTTATAAAGTATTCCCAAGGTTCACCTCTCCGATTGCACGAAACAGCATGGAGCGTAGACAGTAGTGTAAGTGGTTTATTCTCCACCATTGGCTCGGATTCCAAGTAAGTCCAACATATCGGTCTGTCTTGTTGCAGCTCAGTTCACTCGCGTGTTTGACCAAAAAATATCAGTCTAGGCAATATCTTTCTATATACCAATATGCCCACATATGAGCTCGCGATAGCTCAGTGGTTAAGGCGCGAACTTACTGACTAAAAGGTTCCTGGTTCGAACCCAACTTCTGCTGTCTAGGCTTGGGCAACCTGGCAGTATCCCAGCCCTCGTGCTCCTCTCGAGTAGCGTGGCAGTAAAGCACCAAAAGGGTGTTACAGCTGAAATATTGTTTACCATTATTTAATCTATATATGGTCCCATGGATACTGTCTCTCTCTCTCTATGAGTCTGCAAACGAGCGAATGTATTCTTCCGGAAGAGCAAATGTATGGATGTCAGTGCCCGTACGTCGTTTATTACTAAGGTCTCCAATCCCTGCGAAATTCGGCTCCGACGAGGAGTCCTCGTATGTTCCTCCCAGACACTGGATGAAGTCTGTCTCCAATTTCGTCCCGATCCACCTAACGGCCATGGTCAAAGTATTTTAAGCACGCCACACAGTTCATAGTCCCAGATTCAAACCGGGAATCCCAATCAAATTTCGTCACTGGTATTTCACCGGAAGGTCGAAAACAATTTGGAGAAGCGAAAGGCTTGGAGAAAAGTCAGATTGCACAATCGCTTCATTCATGTGATATTTTTGAAAATATGTGCTGCGTGATCCTGTGTATTAAAAAAGATGGTACAAATGTAAACAAAAAGCACAAAAGTTGCCCTGGAACCGGCATGAAGAGCGTAGAGAATAACACATCCTTTGGTCATGACGTACAAAATGACATTATCCGGAAAATAAATGAATAGATAAATGGAATTTGGTTCTTAGGGGCATTTTCTTTCAAAATTCTCAACAAACTACCTGGTTTCACTCAACGGCACGTCCTCGTTACAAAGAGGCTGAACACTTCTCGATTAAGTTGGATTCAATACATATAGGAGCTAGCTTTTTTGTAAGTAGGCATGGTTTGGCTGCAGGACAGAATGATAGTCGATATTGGAATTACCTCAAAACCACATAAGCAATGCTGGATGACATTAAACGCCCTATCAAAATTATCTCCATGTCAATTTCCGGCCAACGTGAACCATGTTCCGGGGATTGATGTGTCACGGTCTCCGCTGGCGCGTCTGCTCGCTAGAGTAGCTTACAACTATCAACTCGTTTGAGTATTCAGGCTAATCCCACCTAATTAAAACTATTCAAGGGTATGTCATTCGTCCATCAGTGAGACCAGCCGAGTGTGAGAATTAATGGTTGCGTGGAGGAAGATGGTAGAACAGTAGACCAACGGTCTAGCACGGCCATCTTATGGATAAAAATGAGTTGACTGACTGACTTACCAAATTGCTTTTCGCACGAAGGACGATTGGGGACGAGGGTTTGTGATGCTTCAGATAAATATCCAGAGCCTTTCGGAAACTCATTTCAACCTAAAAGAATGAATGAGGGCGTGGTAAATGGTAATTATCGTCTTATTAGTTGATTGTTCACTCAGGTAAGAAATGGGAACAAATTTACTGGTGTAATATAACAATCCCACTGGGACGGCTAAGAAGTATTGATCGAGAAGGTGGGTTAGAGGAAACGTCAAGTCAGGTGCTTTTCGCTCCTGAACACCTAAACCTCTGACCGCGTTTGGTATACATACCAGATCGGTCATGTCTGATTCACGCATACATTCACATCAAAATGATGATTCACTGTACGGCTGTCGGATTACCAAACAGAATTCAGGGCGCGAAACGGCTAATGGCATGGATCCGCATTGAATGGCACACGATTTTTATGACAACCCAGTAGGAGAGAAGATGGTGTGCGAAGACAAACATTTTCGGGTGAAGTTTGGCAACTTAAAACCCTTCACCATTTCTCTAGACGGAAATATTCGTGGCCAGTCGTCGATGCCGAATGATGTAAAGAACGACGAGCGCTTAGAAATGGCACTGGGACCGGAACCAAAGTTGTCGGACAACCCGTGGCGCTGGTTCATACTCTCCAAATGGAACGACAGACCAAGTTTGCAAATGGATTAGGAGTGAAAATAACAACGACAGTAGTTCAGCTGGTTTGAAAAGAAAGCGATCGAAAATCGCGGAAATTGGTCGTTGGCTCCACTCCCCAATAACGCACTGATGATGTCACCTCGACTGGTGATGAAACGTTTGCAATCAAATTGCCCAGCTCAGCGAACAAGCCAACGAACATCTACGCTACCTGAGCTACCAACAGTTTCCTCTAAAGAAAATCGCGGAAATTAATTTGCGAAACGATGGAAGAAATTCTGAAGGATACAGAGAGGCAGAAGTTGACATACATTAACAAAATGATGTTATGAATTTAAGCCCATAGTTAAACACAAAACAACATTTATTAGCATCCTATGGGGACAAACTAATACAATTTTGCACACTTAGCATCCCGCGGGTTCGGGATGTGAAGATGACTGAGTTAACACCAGTCACCAAAATGTCTTGCGGACTGCTGGCTACATTTGAAGTACATTATCAGTAAGCTGACCAGATTACACGAGCAAAAATGAATGAACCGGAAAAAGTGAGACAAGAATAAAATGTAACAGCTTTGATATCTAACACTATCCGGAGTACCTTGGGATGTTCATATGAGCAGCTTCAGCTCTGTTAAAGTCATTTCGGTTCTCCTAAATGGGCATCAGGCGTTCCGTAAATTCCTGTAGATAGTAGGCCGTGGGCATAAAAGTTAAAACTTTTTGCACCTGCCAACTTAATCAATAAATTCCTTCCCAACCACGCACTGGTGATTTCGCTTGATGACAAAACGTTTGCAAGCTCGAGGAACAGACTGGCGGCCACCTGGTCAACCAACAATAAACTCCCTCCCTCAAAAAAGATTTGGATACCAAATCAACAAATGAATAATGCACACGCGGTGTCCACTTCGAGTTGCACCACAATTTTCAGCACGCCATATTATGGGGCTCTACAGTATCGATATCACTAAAGCGACTGAGTCTGACGACTGCCAACTAACGAGAATCACACTCTTCTCGTTAAGGTTAAAGAGGGTGTCGGCACGTCAAAATGCTTGAAGTGCGTTACCACAAACCTTCCACATTCCATTTCTTTCTCACAAATTCGCGGATGTATGGCAGGGGAAACCGGCAGGCAGCAACACTGGTGTTGCTGTTATTGTAGCCGTAGAACGCTAGACCAAGGGGAGCTGAGAAAGAATCACGTAAGGGAGGAAATCTAGGGGAAGACTGAAAGCAGTGACAGGGAGCGAAGAACGATCACTATAAGCAAATGAAAAAAAGAAGCTCTCCGACGCTAAAAGACACTATGTTCAGATGGCTTTTGTGCGGCCCTATTTCGCGACAACGAACGACTTTCGGTAACCTACCCGAAAGGACAGTTTGTCGTTTTATAGAAGCAGCGCAGTAGTCCTTCAAATTGCTCCCTCGAACAAGAGCCTGCCCATAAAGAGACCATTTTGTTTCAGTCCGGCGGACTTCACAGGACTGACGGGCAAAATACCATTCGCCAAAATGGATCTGAGAGTTTCCGCCTTACTACACAGAGCGATGCACGCACTGGCATGTCAATTGATTTCTGCTTAGCTATGTTTCTCTGCTGCACGCCAATCCTGTTCGATTATGCTACAGCACAAACTATAATTACTTGATTTTCAGGTCGGTTGTCAAATAGGCTCTGTCTCCAAAGTAAATACGAATCGATCATTCCGATAATGCATGTACGGAAAAATGTCAATATTTGAATGACTCAGTTTCCTCCAATTTGACATCCCCCTGTGCATTTATTCGGTATACATGACTACGATGAAAAGCTGATTCCCTTATTGTGGGATTAAGAACTACTATAGGCTGTATGGGTAAAGGGGGGGTTGAAGAACGCTCAACTTCCGTATACTGATTGATCAGGAAACCTAGATTTACCACTATATCGTGCATGTGAACATAAATCTTGAGATAAGCAACCGAATGGTTCGAAAATAGACTGATTTCAAGACCTGCTTCAAGTAATCGGGTTTTACGAAAAACCGAGAACTTAGGTCTGTAGAAGAACTTCATGTTTGACATCTACTGTACGAGGCTCATCATTCACAGTGGGTCAAACAAGCACAGTATAAAAATGAGATATAGTAGAGATATACCTACAGACGCGGGATTATTGCCGTTGCTTTTAACAGCGAACAATGATAACATTATGTGACCTAACGCCCACTTTGACTCCGCTGACCACTTTGGCGGTGGCTGGCGAAGGTAAAACCACTCAAATGTATAACCCCTTTAAAAGTGTCGTTCACCAGCCCTTACGACTGAGCAAATGTCAATAAAATTTCGTCTGAATTCACGATGTCTATCAATGAACAAAGTAATCCTGTCCTAGGTCCAAATAAACCTATATCTTCTCATTGTTTGTATCTAACCATGTGATCTTTAGATCACGGAAACCTTTCTGCCAGGTTCCGAAGCTGTCGGGACGGAAATAAGGTAAGGATAATGGGTGATACATATCAGCACATGTACGATAGTTTTTATTGAATCGGAATATATGCAATTAGATGCAACACTGAATAACCTAACACATCGGCGAACTACAAAATGAAGTAAAAGACTGTGTAGAATCGTACCCGAACCTAAGACTTGCAGACGAATAAGTCGATGTAGTTGACTAATTCATTTACTCGCGTTAGTTCTTGCGGTTCAGCCAGAGATGAAATTCCTCCTAGTCAACTAGCGGTCAATTTGCCACACGTGACTATTAGCATGGTACCATATACTCGACAGAACCGTTCAGCTGTAACACCCTTCCGGTGCCTAGCTGCCATGCCGCCTGAGGGAAGCACGAGGGCTGAGATACTGCCAGGTTGCCCAAGCCTAGACAGGGGAAGTCGAGAGGCGGAGGCGGGATTCGAACCACGGACCTTCCGGTCAGTAGATTCGCGCTCTAACCACTTGAGCCCATATACTCGACACTAGTACACAGATTAGAAACGTGACCAGCGAGGGGTACACAAAAAAAACTACGGTGACAATCCATGCCTTCCGAATGTATTACTAGTATTACCACATGATTCAAGCGCTGGAGGATAATGTGCTTCGCAAAACACTGTACGGCACATAGGATGAAAACGGTTTGTGAAATGTTCGGTCATAAACCGGCGTCAAAACGTGAAAGTGATCACAAGAAAACCCAGACAGGCTGGTAAATTTCGTTTTGCGGGATAGGTACCACGAGACGACGCTGGTGGATATGAACAAGCCACATATCCGAAGGTTTTTCCGTCTCCAAGCTAATGTCACAAACATAGATCTACCGTTCCCCCGTCAAACGCCATACCAAAAGGATACGTTCGGAAAAGTGGAATCACACTTCAGTGCTTCCAACTGTCCGTCACGCCTCCAAAATAATCAAACTAATCAGTTAGCAGAACGGGTGGCTTGAACCATTGTGTGGTTTGTCACACGATTAGCGCCATCCACGATAAGCAGAAAATTCATATCAATCTCTGGACAATTTGGTATAGAAATGAAGGACGCGTCGAAAGAGATATTTTCATCAGATGAATAACTGGACGAATGCCCGCGTCTGATCACCGGAAGTGACGTTGATTTACACAAAAATCGCTGGACTGATAGCTTCCAGGAATCCCCAGTAAACTCAGCCAAGAAGGCGATATCTGTGTCAACCTGACGTGTTGGCAAGTTGGATCTAATCCTGAGCTTCAGTGAGTGAAGACAAGCCCAAAGATTTAGAAACTCAGCTCCCAGTCACAAGCTCAACTTCAAAGAGCAGTGAAAGGAGATTATGGAAGTAAATAATCAATTCCAAATTAATTTAATCGACAGTTAATTCGAATTTTTTCACCGGCATCTTAATGTGACTGACAAACAAGTCAAACAACAGAACAGTACGGTCAACGTAATGTAAGTAGATCATCTGTTAGGCGGTTGTTTCTTTACAGAGAAACCAGAGTTTATAAGAGCCCAGCCTTAACGATTCCCGTGTGCTCACTGGTCGACTAAGCACCAAGAAACATAGCCACAGTAGTGGTAAATAAGGGCTTGATAAAGTAACGAGGTTAAAAACGGAGAACGCTGACTTGCACACATCAGGCAAGATCAATGGCGAGTATATTAGGATAGATCTACAATCTTGGAACACAGGCTATCAACAGTAGAAACTCACACAGTTTGCAGTTGGACCAACAAGACAGTGAGAATGAAACGATCACTACAACTAGCCAAGATGTAAGTTATTTTTTCATAAAAGATTGGCCCTTGACAAAGCGGCTGTAACGGGATAAGAAAACGGTCACTCGAATCCTTGTGGCGTAGGAATGCCGAAAAAACTCTAAAAACGAGATAAGTGAACCGATTGTCACAAGGGACAAGTAACGCAACCAAAAGCACTACATGCAAAAACAAAAACTAGTGCATTTATCCCGAGCCACCATTTTAACTCCAAGCGAAAGAATAATCACTCCTAGAGCAGAAAATCACGCTGTTATTGCGAATGTTTTACTGGTTGATTCTCGTCATGCGAAATAAACCATTGGGGTGAGATTCAAATGCGTTTTTTCCTAGCGCGGCATACAGGATGCTCGCACGAGAGTCGGGAATCCAGTGGGACTAAAAATCCGAACACGACAGTACAACAAGCCCGACCGACGTGAGGCTGAATAGTACCCAGGCTTCGGTCATGAATCATGAATGTCTATAAGGCGGCTATCCCAGACAGAACAACAGAGCACGTGCTCACTGAGATAAGCGAAGCCAAAACAGATCGGTATCATATTGATCTGTACTCACTGCAAGAAAGAATTCGCGTCCATGTCGGTGGAAAGCTGTTATATCTGACTGCTGCCCCCGCTGCAGCGCCTAGCGCCGAAAAAAGACTCGCCGATAAGGAACATGAAAGCTCGATTGTGAACAAGCGAGTGAGTGCGAAAAGTACAACGACCTCACGCTATATATTCAGGGGGTACTGTCTGACCTTGATCCAAGGCTGTCTCGCACTGTCTCTGATCCAAGACTGTCTCACGCTATATTTTGAAGGGCACTGCCTGACCTCGATCCAAGGCCGTCTGACCGGCGTTTAGTGGAGTTTGAGAGTCTCGGTAGGTTTCGGGTGTTCTGGGATAATCTTCAAGAATATGACCTTTCTGACAAAAACGTGTACTCATGCTGGACAAAGTGGAGATATTGAGCATACACGCCTAACCTCGGTCAAACTGTGGTTAGCAGTCGCACTGCCAATTTGTGTACATGGACAAAGAATTTTGGATGAATTTGAGGGGACTACTGTTTGCAGGCAACATCAATACATGGACGCTTTCCTCATACGAAATCCGCAATTCACGTATTCAACGTGATTTAGTGTTACGCTCTGATATAATCGGTTGATTGCCGATGTGTGCAGTATGTGGCCAAATGACTGGTTAAATTGGTAGTCAATCCAACTGCTCGCCAACGAATCGTTCCACTATCACGGCCATCACAGGTGTACTAGATATGTGAACTATTGTATTATTGCACTGAAAGTTAGCGGGACCTTTTGTGTCATCGCTTAATCCAATGAGCACGTGCTCTCTTGCTTTGTTCTGTCCAGAATATCCATATGGTAAACATTCCTAATTCATGGCCAACACCTGAGTACTTTTCAGTTGCAAGCCGACCGTTGTTATTGTACTGTCATGTAATGGTTTTTGGTCCCACTGACCTCCGGACACGCATGCAAGTGTCTTGTGTATACCCGGCTCGGAGAGAAAACATTCAATCAGTTACAACAGCGCGATTTTCTGCTCACGAAGTGAATAATCCTTCACTTGGAGTGGAAATAGCTAGGTTGTGAAGTATCTGTCATCGAGCACCGACGTGAAAGTGAAAATGTGAAATATGAAAGAGCCACCTACCTCATCGAATCGACCTTGACTTTGACAGAGCAGGGCCAAGTTGTTCAGTTGTTTCGCCACGTCTGGATGATCCGAGCCAAGAAGCTATACGCCAGAAAACCAGAGTATCACAGAAGTAAACGTGGCATGAATTTTTCAGACTAATCTGCCGATGTCCACTGAAAATGCAAAATGTTGATCCGAACCAAACAGTGAAACAGGTGTAGCTGGCTAAGTTCATTGCAAGGCTGACCTAATTAAACGAGCTGGCTAGTTTGCTAAAGTAGAGGACAATCCGATAACTACGAAGTAGTGGGTTTGGCAGGTAGTTGGCCACCAACTGAAAGGAATTCGCCATCCTATTAATTCAAGCTGTTTATATTCCCAGCACATCAGGTGACAGAAACGAGCCTCAGGTAAAAGCTGATTCAGTAGCACGAAAGTCAGGCTCCAGTGAAATCACAAAGTACGGATAGGACAGTGACGTACTATACGGAACCCTGTGCTCAAAAGAGAAGCCAGAGCGCAAAGGCTTGAAATCTAAAGCGTAATACCGGAAACTGGTTTCCAGTCTCGTAACAATCCCTGAAGAAACAACTCTTAAAATTGCGTTGAATTAAATGTATACCAAATGGGTCTTGCACGCAGATGACTTCGTTACAATAAAGTGGATCACTGTTATATTGGCAGATGCATCAAAGATCGCACCACTTGGCAGACGTTGAAAAGATCAAAAAAGCATCGCCGGGTAGGAGGTATATAAAATGCATCGGTTAAATTAGGAATGAACAATAAACAAAAAAAACATTTCAATCGGTGACTTGCTTTTTCTCGAACGGCTAGTGCCCTCCGGCACAACGGTTCAGCGTCACTGAAGCGTGCGGCCTTGGCGTAGAGAACAGCTAGGTTGTTCAGAGACGCAGCGACCTGAAATACGAGCAGAGGTCGGAACATTCTGTGAAAAAAATGAGGCCAGTGTGATTGCGTTGAGGACGTTAAGGTGTACAGAACTAACAGAAACAATATGACCGTGAAAGCGTATCAAAGATAACTAAGACAAGGCAGTGCGTGCAGTCACACACAAGGCATCAACTTTGAAACATCGGATATGAACTACCGCATTGATAACTGGGAACGCGCGCGTAGATATGTGCTGGTTCGTTCAGTATGGATATTTCTTTTGCCTCAGGGACGTGAGTTCGCCGAATAATAAGGAGACGGCCAACTAAGACAAAGTTTAGGCTGAAGGCTCTCAATCCAAAACTATGAAAATTTGAATTATGTTTGACAGAAACAGTTTTGGTCACTAATAAAAGAATTTTGCGAGTGGAAAAACGCACAGACCGACCAAACGGATCGTCCGACAAACTTAACTTAGTCCCCGGATTTAAACGCCTGTAAAGAATAGACCAAGTAAGGCTATATTTTGGTAGGTAGTATCGGCATTGTAAGAGATGTGTCATTCTAACTCGAGTCATCCGTAGGGTGGAAAGCCAAAGCAAACCCGTGACCTTGGGCGTGTCTCCCCAAAAGATAGCATTGTGGTGAAATTTCCTAGAATGAAGCCAAACCTCAGAGGAGCTTGAAATTTATTTGTCGGTTGGAACGTATCCCTGGGGATTCTAAAGCTCATTCATTCCCACTTGAGGCTCGTGTGATTTTCTATAGTTGGCTTGCCAACCCTAAAAATCCGCGTAGGCAACAAGGGGTTGCGTCTCAAGATTAGTGCACTAGTTAGATACTGCCGTGCAACAGGAATGGACCCTAGAGCCTAGTCTTGCCATCTATGAAAACTGTCACTAATAACGAGACGAGCATGGAAACACGAAGATGACATTCACAAACAGTGGGGACATTAAGTAATCCTGAAAAATCACACTTAGACATAGAGCCTCAAATGCTCGCTGGTAAGATTTCCGTATCAACAGCCATTCAGATGTATCTACAGAGAAGCCTTGCAAGTGTAATGCTAGAACCTAGCAATATGTGGTGCTTGCTTAGCACACTAAATCGTAACATTGTATGCAAGGGCGGAAACTACGGACAGATACGGAAAAACGATATGGTATCGAAATGCTGTCGGCCAACTGTTCTTATTGTCCGTGCTTGTAACATTGATAAAACAAACACTGGCTAACTCCACCGAGGGATTCCACATAATGCAGAGACCTCCGGAACGGTGGCGTAAGTTACCCATCATACACAGAATCAGGATCTAGGTGTGATGAAATGACGCGGAATTCGTGTGAGTTGAACGTACCAACGGATGATTTGGACCGAATAAGCGTTCACGGATAGCAACCACATCTTGTAGGAGTTCCGCAGCTTCGGCATATTTACCCTGAGCACTGAAAGTGTGGACCAAGACCATGTGATTAGTAAGACCTCGATTTATATGCACCATAAGCCGAACAAGGTAAGCAATATAAACCGAAAACGCAGCACAAAATTCGATTCGACAACTTCTGGTTAGTTCAATCGACGAAATTACAAAGTTGGGCATAGGAGGCCAATCGGTTCGCTTAGTTTTTATTCGTGGTTTATTAGTAGTATTAGTATTAGTATATCACGTAACAAGCGGGATAATGCATAACCTGGAGCGCTGAAAGTTGCGTTCGTTCGTTGAGGTATTTTCCTTGTTTAGCATTCTGTGTTGCTGTGGGTTGTCCCGTGTTGTAGCATGAGGAAGTAAGGAGAACTTGATGCTAGCCTCTGTGGGCACGTTAGATTGAAGGTTAATTTTTTCCACAATACTCATAAGGTTGCTGGAGACTTCGACAGCTCACGACAGGTTTCGTAATCCTAGAGTTTTCGTCAACCTTATGTCCTACTTGGACATCATAAACGAGAGATTCAGGTGGATTCGGTTGAGTCTTTCACCAAAACCAAACGGGAGAGGTATTGATCACAAAATATCGGCTACTAATTCCGGCTAACTACGATGGAGCCTGGACAGCTACACTGACTTCGGCTAGACACACGCCATATTCTGGACACCATTAGGCTTATTACTGCCCAGCCCAATGCAGTGGAATTTCGGTGACCAAGAGTTGGGGAAGCACACTTGATGCTTTTTTAAGAACTGTCAGCGCCGTATTTCATATACTCCTCACATTGTGGTGTGACTTACAACACCGGTGTGCGTTTGAAAAATGTAATTTAGGTGATAATGTCCTTTTTCAAACTGATTTGCGGGTAGCGAATTGGTAGAAAAAACTTAAAAGTGTTTGGTGTGTGTTGGTACCGTTCGAAATAATGATTCCTTGGGTGATTTTATTGATTGTTGATCAGGTCTGTCAGATGACAGCGCTTTAATTCGCTCCTATTAAACTTGATTTTCCCTTCCGGAGAGAACCCCTTAAAGTGGGATCTTAATAGGGACATTTTACTGATGGAACAAGTGATTCCGATGGTGATCTTTCAAAGGGAAGACAACCGTTATTTTTCAGATTTCGGTCCTCTCAGAAAAGCTCGTTTTGTCTTCCTTTCATACGAGTTTGAGTGTAGATCCTTACTCAATCGCAATCGTGTTCCTGGTCCCGAAGGCCTTCCACTCACACAGTATAAAGACGGCGACTTCCTTGCTCAGTGCCTGCCTGATAACAAAGTAATGGTCGTTCAGCACAGCCGCTATGCCACCCGAGAGAATCACGAGGGCTGAGAAGCTGCCAGGCTGTTCAAGGCTAGACAGGAGCGGTCGAGATGCCACAGTTCGGCTTGAACCACGAATCCTTCAGTCAGTAAGCTCGAGCCTTAGCCACTAAGTCTTCTCGAGCTCTCCGTCAAAGACAGATGAGGCCAGTCAAGACGGGTAAATGTAGCCACCACAGAGATGCAAGCTTGACTCCCGTTGTACCAGAACTTTTGGTAGCACTGATTCCCCAACGTCATAAGGCAAGCGAAGCATTAACCCGTGAACATCAAGCTTGATTTCTACTGGGTAGAGGCTGCATCGATCACATCTCAGTAGCGCCATTTCCACACACTCACTTTTGACTTCAAGGATGTGTTTGATTCCATTGATCAGTCAATGCTTCCAACTACACTCGTTCAACAGAGGACACCCAAAAGCTCCTGAACATAATCCGGTCTTTATATTTAAACACTTCCGGGTGTGTACGCGGACTTTCCTAAAAGTTCCCTTACAATACATGGCGTCCGTCAAAGATGTCCATTCCCTCTGTTGTTGTTGAAATTCATCACCGATGAAATGATGAGAAAAACGCTGGCGGGTCTACAAAACCTCAGTGTTCAAATCGTGGCTGGTGAGGACCTTGTCAATCTGGATTATACACACGAAATTATTTTAATATTTGAAGAGAAAACACAAGCATGGTTGAATAAACTAACCACCGTAATGCCATTTTTCACCATGTATCGTGCACCTACAGAATGCAAAGTCATGCTTCATGACATCCAACCCCTGCAAGTAACATTGGATGTTATGGAGGCTAACGGATACCGCGGTACTCACATTAGCTCTAGAGTACCTGATCATTTCAACGCACATATCATGAAAGCCTGAATGAAGTTTAACTATTTGAGTCACCTGTGGCCTCAACCAGGTATATCGCTAGGTCCCAATGGTCGTGTATACCAGGCTACAGTGAAGATTGTGTTGTCGTATGGCTGTGAGACATGGTATCTACAAGCAGATGAACTGTTATCCGTGCTTTATTCAGAATGCGGGATGGACAACGTGTGACTCGTCAAACGGACCCGAAAGAGATTAAGAAGAGTTTGGGTGTTATTGGTGCAGCCTGCTCTCCAGAACGGGGTTCCCGTGATCATTCCGGAGCCTGATTGGAGAAGTTGCAGGAAATGACCGCTAACCGATATCAAGTGCATCCATAGTGTCCGTTTCCTTCCGGATTACCTGACTGAGCGTTTGAAGGTGAAGGCACATCAGAATGTTTCTCAGGTTCCTTCCCCACCTATTTTTTCCACTTTAGAGTTTGGAATATGGCAAAGAAAACTTTGTAGTAGGGCTGTGAGGCATCAGCGTCAACACCGTTGCCGTCTAATGATGATGACGTCATCACACATGTTCACATCCCCGACCTGGACGGCGAGGAGAATGTTCGCAGGAACCAGACCTGTTGGCCAATCTAGTATGAAACTGTGCAAGTGTCACAAAGACAACTTTTAGTACCGCTTAATGGGTTGTGGGGACGCACAAGCCACCACAGCACGATGAGGCCCAGTCTCTGTGACGGCACGTGCCAAGTCCTACAGAGTTTTCTATCACACACAAGTGGAGCTAAGTGCGCCCAGGCAAGGAAGGGCATTCAGTTTGGCTGTAGCCGTGTTGCCAAGCCACAGATTGCTACCAGTAAAATTTCTACCAGCAACGATTGCTATTGGAACACAGGGCTTTTTGGTAGACAGCATTTAGGTATGCGCAGCACATGTCCCAACTTCTGTGAGATGAGAAAAACCTTCCTCGCTGCCTTAACGACCTCGATTAGCATCCGATTAGCATCGGACACGCTGTAGTCCGCTACCTGATGCTGGGTTACGAATGCGTCGGTGATTAAATACTCGAAAACATAACAAGAACTAGTGAACCTACAGGCCAAAGCCAAATAGTTTCTTTCCAGATTGGAGGTGTAGGCGCATCAGAATGCTTGACGTAGGCCGGCACCAAGTCCGCACCCTCCCTCACGCCCTATTTTATCTCCATTCTAAGAATTCAAATATAATTATATAAACTTTGTGGTTGTATGGCAGTGAATCATCACTGTCACAGTGATATTGATGTCTCTGATGATGATGATGGAAGCCAACTGCAGGAACGATTCTTTCCTGATATTGTATATTCAGGGTGATCCTGCAAAATTTCACAGACTCCCGCCTCTAGCCCATATGAATTTTAGATTACAACACCGATTGTACTGAGTCCGATGGAAGTACTTCGGAAAACAAGATCAATACAATCGATCAGGAGTTATTTAGGCCCGAGTACTTTGCTGCGAAGCAACAATCGAAATTTGTATTTCAAATTAGGTACATTCAATCGAAGACCACTGAATGCTGCGTTGATGGAATAATTTCTAAAATGTCACATTTTTTGTACAATTTTTTTTACCATAAAAGACCTCCGGAGGGTGTATCTGAGAAGCCGAAAAGCTCCTTTTGATTCAATGACCACTCTTTGGAGTGATTAATGTAGAGAAATTCGGGGTTTCAAACTGTTCTAGATGCCTGGTAATGCTAATATCCTGAGTAGTGTTCGGTTTTTAAATCGCTATCGACAAAATTAGTTCGTTTTTCCTATTGTAGAAACTGATGTGTGTTTATTCGGCCATTTGATCTTTAGAGACGCACAATGGCGGTGAATTCAGTCTCCGATGGCGATAAGTGACAATTCTAATGTGAACACCTGTTCCCAGAGAAAATGAAAGGCGATAGTACAGCCAGCGTGCCAATACAGTGGTCCATATAAATTGGCCCCGGTATTTTTGCCGTGAACTGTTTCCTACTCATGATAAGGGAGTGCTGTTCGTCTGTCCCTAAGATTACTCAGCAGCTGATGGAGGGGTCCCATGGACCACACCGAGTGCGTATTCGAAAGTGAATAATAAGCTAACAATAATAATAACAAATAATAAGTCAATAATAAACAGAGCATACGAATGGTAACGGACGGAATCACGCGATGAGTGAGTGTATTAGTATCTCAAGTTGTTATACGTCAACCTACCGGTATACTAAGGCAAGCATATTAAGAAGAACAGCAACTTCTGTTTGATCACGTCCACCGGCTTTCTCAAGGTCACTGATGGCCTGAAGGCACAGAGAGGCAGCAACTTCGAATTTGCCTTGATTGGTATATTGCATGACGATCCGGTGCAAAGTCCGCAGACGTGGAGGAACCAGTGAGACTGTTGGCGAGTTTTGATGAAATGAACCAATCAAATAGGGGTGGTAACTCTGAGTACAGCTAATTGCTGCGAGATCACCATCTAAGAAGCTGGAAGTCATGGAAGCGCCTAGTCCCAAAATCGGAGTGGACGTTCGGGGAGAAGCAGTGGAATAGTTAACCTGCGTTCTGTCTGATGGCTCCGGAGATAAGGTGAGATCCTTGGGCAAACTTGACAACCCAATAGAAGAGGCCGACATTTTTGAAAAGTTCGAAGCACCTGCCATAAACATTATATGTAAGATATTGTCAGGGAGAACGCTGTAATTAAGTGACTATAAATGGCAACCTAGGAAGGAAATAACAAGAGTGGGAAGATCGGAACAGATGGGTTTGGACCTCCTAGTGGCTTGGGTTTGTTCAAGCAGTTCATGGGCCGTGTGTGTGTTGGATCAGTTGGAATTCCTTAAAACATTACGGTTACGGGATGTCATAATCGAAGTTTCGGTTATCTTCCTCAGATGGCTCAGGTGGTTGGAGCGCGAATCTACTGACCCGAAGGTCTGTGGTTCGACCCCAGCCTCTGCCTCTCGACTTCCCCTGTCTAGGCTTGGGCAACCTGACAGTATCCCAGCCCTCGTGCTTCCTTCGGGCTGCATGGCAGTTAGGCACCGAAAGGGTGCTACAGCTGAACAATTTTATTTTTTTTATAAATGACAATCGAACATTGAATAAACAGATGATGACCATATGAACTACAGGCGAAAAAGATCGTGAATCAAATTTCACCCTATGAAAAGTACGGGGAGGTGCAAATCCAAGACCACAATGATGCCACTTAGTCAGCTATCTACTCTGCTAGCAATATATAAACCAACAACACTGAGACAACCAGCAAACTGATATCAGGCTCAATAGTGGGAACGACTACCTGGTATGAATCGACAAGCAAGTGAGAACTAGTGACAGTCCTTGTGAATGCCATAAAGATCAATCTAAAAACTTACGACAAAAACAATTCAGAGCTTATTGGTCTCCAATTAGTATTGAATTGGGCAGCTTATGACGATGTTTCTAGTAGAGACAGAAGTGACGACTTCTCGTGCAGTGAGGTTGTCAAACCGTCTCCTATCTGCGCACGGAAGTTGGCAAGTCCTTGTGTAAACCTTGGATAGCGTACCCTCAGACTGTAGATCTCAGCTCCAATGAATAGAGCTACGGTGCAAAAATGAGAGACCTGGATAAACCAATCAATCCAGAAAGCGAGAAAACTAGAGCTTCGGAAGCCCATTTTCAATCCGCATGACTTCACTCCAGCCGGTTGAAGCTCTCAAGCGCAGTAACGAGTGATTCAGCTTAAAATGTGGCAGTACGTACATGCCACAGTTCCCCATATATGCCCAATTTTAGCGCACCAGACCTCAGAGATCACTGTTGCGGCTGGACCCACATATCACACTTACAAACGTTGGGTAACTGAACCATAAACTCAAACATTTTCAATCCCTGTACTTCACGCCGTTTTACAGAATCCCATGGACTTCTAGAACGTACTTCGCTTACAAACTGGGCAGCAAATAGACACAAATCGCGTTCTGCCCGAAGCATCAGTCCTGACTATTGTTACATGAGCAAAACAAGGCCAATTTCATAAGAACGCAAGACCTATTCGTAAACCCAGGAGACCAGTGAAATCAGTAAAGCATGCAGCTCCGCAGCTGCCTGACACAAATCCTAGTATGCTCTACCCGTGATGGCGCTGGAATCGATATTCTGCCACAACCACGCTGCGTCGCCCCAAATAATTTGTCAAAAGCACAGACGACCCACCAACTGCAATAGTATGAAATCTTCTGAACAATACGTAACTTGGTTCAGCTGACAGTATAGCAACGGGTTGGCATACAGCACCACTCATGGGAACACTCCACCGTTGCAATACCAATCGGACGCTACACAGCTGAAATTTAGGATGAAACAAAGTACGATAATTCAGAAATTCTCGAGCACGTGGCAAGCAGTTGTTTTCGTTGTTGCATAAGACGGCGGTATTCATGCTTACATCACTCGTTTGAACGATCGTCTTTCTACTCTGGCGCAATTATTCTGGTGAGTCCACATCAAAGGGGAGGGAGCATTGGACTCGAGTTCCACCCTTGTTATAGTTCATCATCAGTCAAGTGTGAACATATTTGCCTGTTTAGATGTGAAAGTTCAGATGCGTCCAGCGTGTGCTGGTAGAATAGTGGTAACATGCTCGCCTCGCATGTCAGATGTCCGGTGTTCAAACCCGACACGATCAAGGATATGTACTGCTAATGAGCTCTAGTAGGAGCAAACTCGAGCCCAGTGCTTCCCCGCTTTGGTGCTGGCTCGCGAGAATAATTGCGCCAGAACAGGAGGGTGACTATGAGCGTGAATTATAAAAACCTCACAGCCACCTGCAACTACAGTATTCAGGACAAACTTATCATCTTCAGTGGTTCTTACTTACTTCAGCTTTATAGGAAAATCCCTGTTTTTGTGACCGAGATGACAGGGTTTGGCGAACACTATTACTAGAACGAGTTAGTATTTGTGACATACGGATAGGCAAGAGTAATTTTCACCCAGATCCATTCACTTCAGGTGAAGTTAAAAACTACTCCACTCATACTGGAAAGCACCCCGTAAAGTACGAAATTATATCGTCACAGTGCAAAACATGTGACATCGTTAGTATCAGTCACCAGGAGGAAGCTCTTTGGTCAGAGGTACATTCAAGAATAACCCAGAGTTCCGTCGGAGAGAGCACTGTAGGACGAAATTGGGACATTCGGATGGGAAAATGCCACCTGCGATTGTTGTTAGTCTGGGAGAACCTATCCCAAGAAAGGCAAACATGATTAGTCCAGGCCAAAATTCAGACTAAATATACTCTGACGGACATGGATTTGAGTAGTGTGAATGAAAATTTGGCAGTTTTAGTATTAACTGTAGGTGGTTGACTGATTTATAGAGCTTGTATTCATTCAGCTTTGGTTTCAACAGTCCTCCCTCTGTTCCGGTGAAATTGTTCGGCTGAGTCAACATTAAACAGGAGGGGCATTGGACCCCACCTTCTCTCTTATTAGGGCTCATCAGCCGGCCCGGGAGTTAAGCCCCACATATCAGATGTATGAGGGGAGTGTGTTAGCCCCACTCCACTAGCGCACACTGAACAAGTCTAGACGGAAGAAGGTGTTCGTGCTTGAACGCTGAGATTGGTCTATCCAAAACTTCGAACGACAATCCAGTAATTCAGGTGGGCCTCACAAGAGTGAGCTCTCACAATATTTCAGTGATCCTCTTCTTTGACGTGGATTTAACAGAATACTTGGCTTGTTAGCCGTCACCGATACCATGTATAGGCATCTGATAAAAATCCTAAGACCGCAAATGTAAAACTTTTGTCTGCCTACAGGGTAGTTATATCGGACATTCTTGTAAACACCGCCAGCGTTAAGACCTACTTACTAAAGTTTCTGTCCACATCTTACTGTACAGAGACTGGCTCCTGTGATCAGATGGTAGCCTGTAATCAGGAATTTAAAGGCTACCATGCGATACTAATTCAACAAGTAATCCACAGAAGCGAGAAAAGAAAAGGAAATCACTCCACTCGACACAAATTTCAAGATGCACTCACGTTCATCGTTCTCACCAGCGATTCCATTGATACCACTCTGTAGGTTGTATTTATTCAACTCCATCATGAACTCCAAATGCCGTTTCTCGACTACCGTTTGCGCCAACAAGGATTCCTTTTCCTAAAAGGTGTTTGTAAGGTATCAGCTTTTGGAATTCTACAAACAGCAAGTTTGGATTGCGTAAATTTGAGCTCATCCCTCAACCAACTGGTTTCCTCGCGAAGTCGCTGGTTGTGTAAAGCAAGCTTCATATTCTCAGCCTCCAAGCAATCAACATATTTCGCGAACGTAAACAGAACCTGTGACAGTAGAGGTGAAAATTACCTGGATACAAAACTTGCCTCCGAATCATCCAGTCCATTCTGAATACGGCTCAACGCCGACTTCAGCAGAGGAATCTTCTCTTGATTGTATGTTTTCTCAGCTTCCAAACTAAGTCTGTCGCCGGAAGGATGTTTGACATCTTGGGTGGAACAAAATGTGTTCAGAGCCACTAAGGCCTGTTCGTGGTCACGCTTCAATGACTCCAGTATCAACTGAGCATTTTTTAAATCCCGCTTGACATTCAAAGGCATTCCCATATTCATACTCCAATCGAGAATGGTCAAACGAAATTAAGTAACATGTTCGGAAGTCGATGACCTGAAAGCAACAACACTATGATAGACATCATGAAATACTTTTAAATCGTCCCCATAGATTCAGCGTCCGTTTCAAAATAAGGTGCAAATACTTTCTGAACATAAATCGAAACATTAAGTGATACGCAGTCAAATTTTTTTATCCCAATTCGAAGATTGGATGGACGGCTGAGACCAACTCAAATGCATATTCGTGCAGTCAGAAAATATCAACATTCTCAGCATCGAGTCTTCTCTATGAGTGCTACCTGAGGGTTACATCTTAATTGAGTCAAATCACTCAGACTTTACACGACGCACCATACGGCCAGTAGACCGCGAAATGATCGGGATGAAGCGCAGAGCCCCTAAATGCCGATAGAGAGGTGATCAACAGATTGCCGACATCAGGCAAATTCATTGACTGGTGTGTCAAGATAGTGAAGCTCACGACCGCGTCACCGACCGACCACAACACCAGAATGTCCTGTTTAGTCAGGGCTTCATAAGCACTATTTGGTGAGCCATTCGCTCCTTTGATCTTAAAGATACGCACCATAGATATAGAAGCCTGCATGACTTCAAAAGGTTCTTCAAGTAAACGTAAACGTGGTTAATAGAATAAGGATATCCATCGCCGGCGACCTCCTGTAGGAAATGGTCACAAAAACCACGCGAAACGAAAACACTTATTAAGTTTCTTGATAAGAGGTATGTTAATAAAGCCCTCGAAGAGTTACAGGTCATACGCAGCCAAGCATCAGTGAAGAACAGTGATGATAAGCTGTCAATGATGATGAGAATGATAACAAGTCATATAGGAGACAACTGGTGAGGTCAGTATGTCACGGTCGTCTAAAATCTTTTGATATATCTAGTGCTTCCTACTCGAATTTACCAAATGGCTCTCGAGTAGAGGATCATAGCTGCGACATGCACGCTAGTAGGCCGTGGAACGGCTGCATATGGATCCATACTGGCGATCACTGAGGAGGATGTTATCTTCGGGATTCAGCAAGATTGATTCAGAAAGTTAAGATAAAACGGAGTTGATAAACCGACGACTGTTTTGGTGAGGTCACCAACCAAATTTCTGAATGAGTATGTGAGATATCTTTTAAGTAACTGGAACGATGCTCCTGTCAAGAACATAGTCATCAGGGAGAATATGCGTCTCATGGGTATCAGTATCAAAGTCGCCGAAATGTCGTGAAAGAAGAACTGGTGTGGTTATGATACACTACTTATAAGGTTGCTGAAAACTCTTCGACAGCCCACGACCAGTTACGCCCTTCTTGAGGCTCATCAGGTAGGCGCAGTCCTCGAGTGTCCGTCAACCTTATGTTCGACTTGAACCCAAATTGCACGCAATTAGCGAAATATCCTCATTTGCATACCAATTTAGTATGCGACCAACTCAGTTTACTGGTTTGTGTTTTCATACTGCGTTACCAGATCATACGGGACGAGATAGCTCAAGTGGTTAGAGCGCGAATTTACTGACCGGAAGGTCCGTGGTTCGAACCCCACCTCTGCCTCTCGACTTTCCCTGTCTAGGCTTGGGCAACCTGACAGTATCCCAGCCCACGTGCTTCCTTCGGGTTGCATGGCAGTTAGGCACCGAAAGGGTGTTAAAGCTGAACGAACGAAAAAAAACGAAACGATACTACATCATACACTGTCCACCTCTCCGCCGTTTCCACTCAGCACAGGGCTGGGCGAAAAGAGCTCTGCGAGGCAGACGGTCTCCTCGCATGCGGAGTGCATGTCCTAACCCGCATAACCCATGGAGCGTGAGTATTTCATCTAACATGAGAGTTCCTTCTTCCTAAAACCACCTGGTGTACCTCAGTATTGCTAATCTGATGTCCACACCAGACCCAATCAATGCTTCGCAGAAACTTATGGTCGAATACTGACATCTTCCGTATGTCCTCTATGCGTAGAGACAGCGTCTCTTATCCATAAAGCAGTATAAGTTGCACTGTAAACAAAGCCACTGACAGACAAACTGACCTCACGTCGGCACCACAGGCGTCCGAGGTTGGCGAAAGCTGCCCTGGCCTTCCTGATTCGAGGACTAATCTCATCATCATCATCGATAGCATGACATCAGTATTCAGCACCGATGCTTCGCTGCCCCCCGACCATGATTCATTTGAAAGCTTTATTGTGAAGAAAAGAATAAAGTTGGATGAGGAAGGGGCTTAGTGGTGGCTTACTACAATCATTCCGAGATGCCTACACCACCAAAAACTCATTCAGGCAATCTGAATGGAAACTTGCAAGATCGCCACTGACATCGGTTGGCAGCCATATCTTGCAGTATTTCCAACCAGGCGCAGTGAGGATCACGCGGTCCCCATCCTGGAAGGCGAGTAGCACCGCAACACTCAAACGTTTCATGATTCCTTTCATACCCTTCTGCCAGGTCAAGGGTTGGCCACCTCTCTGCTTACGCCACTCTGAATTGGGCACGGAAAATAGCACTCTCTTCGGCAAACGATGATTAGGCATGCGCAACACATGTCCCAACCAACGCAGCTTCTGGTGCTGGACACATTCTTCAATGGAAGTACCCGTTGCACAACCCAAAACTCGCTTTCTAATTGCCTCGTTACGGATTCGCCGACACCATCCCACACGAGCTATGGTTCTGAGACAACGACTGTCGAACACCTGAAGACGTCTCAGTTCCGCTGCTCGAACAGGCCAAGTCTCACAGCCATACAACAAAACAGCCCGCACTGTAGCTTGATACACACGTCCCTTGAGATTAAGGGACACACCACTTTGACGCAATAGGTGTCTCAAATTAGCTAAGGCAACCTGAGCCTTGTAGATGCGTGCATTGACCTTATCTTCACACTACAATCAGAACTAATACAACTTCCAAGATACGTAAAACGCTCCACAACTTCCAGTGCCTCTCCCTGGATTGTAATTGGCGTGTTCAGTGACTGTATGTCCACGAGCATGACCCTACACTTTGCGGGTGCAAAGTGCATACCAAAGGACCGGATGACTTCGGTCAGTTCATCCAAAAACACTTGTGTCTTCTCCTCCTCTTCGAAGATGAGAACGATGTGACCAACATATTCCAGATCGACAAGGTTTACGTCATAGGTTATTTGAACACCGGGTTTTGGAGACCTTCGAGCGTTCGTTTCATGATTTCATCGATCAGGAAGATAAACAGGAACGGCGAGAGTAAGCATCCCTGATGGACACCACTTTGCGTACGGAAGCCTTTGGAGGGCTCGCCGTATACTCTCACACGTCCGGTTGTTTGGGTATACAAAGAGCTCATTATGTTTACGAACTTCCGGGGCATTTCTCGGTGGGCAAAGTTTCTGACGACCGACAGAATCAAAAGCAGCTTTCAAATGCAGAAAAACGACCAACGTGGGACGTCTGAAGGAGTGGCGCTGTTCAAGAGTTTGTCTCAAGGTGAAGATATGGTCGATGCATCCTCGACCGGGGCGAAACCCAGCTTGGTTCCCACAAATCTGTCTCTCGCGATAATCCATCAACCTGCACTAATGCCAGAGAGTACCTTAGATGCGACGGATACCAGACTGATACCACGATGGTTTTCACATGACGTTCTTGCTCCCTTTTGGAAACTGGGATGACGGTCGAGGAGCTCCATTCGGCTGGTATTCTGTTTTCGTTCCAAATCTTCTGCAGTATGGTTGTCAGACTGTTCACCAGGACCTCGCCACCTTCTTTGAAGAGCGCGGGGTGTAGACCATCCGGCCAGGTGCCTTGTCGCGCTTCAGGATTGAAATCTCACGCTGGATTTCGGTTGCTGATGGTGGGTTGGTGTCAATGTTCCATTCGGGCCTGCTTGGTTCTTCCAGTGGTTGTGTTGAAGGGGACCAAGTGAACTGTTCTTGGAAGTGCTCAGCCCACCGCTCAAGACGGCGATTGAGGGAGTGAATTGTTGTTCCGTCTTTTTCGCATATTGTCTCACTGACACCTGCCTTCTTTTGACCCGTTGATCGAATCAGTTGAAACAGGGCGCGGCTGTTGCCTGCAGCAAAAGCCTTCTCCATTTCCTGGGCCTTCGAAATCCACCAGCGTTCTCTGTCATTCTTCAAGCTCCTGATTATCCGGTGTTTGAGGGATCTGCGTGCGCCATCATAGTCGCTAGTTGCTGGTATGGACTTTCTGGCAGCAATAAGATCTGCTGATCTCGAAGATATCCAGTGTTCATTGAGTCGAATCAGATGGGCTGGACAAGCAGTTCTGAAAGCTGAGAGCATTGCTTCTTTAACTCGCCGTCCACATGACTGTGCGTTTCCAGTAGCTTTCTAGCCAGATCAGCTCGATACTCTTCAGCTACTGAAACTTGTCGAAGTTGATGAACGGAGCTGCCCTTTCGGCACGCGTAGTGCTGGCGGGAAAGCGAAGTGCTAAGCGGGCTCGCACGATGGCGTGATCAGAGTCAAGTTGCGTACCCCAGAAGGAACGACAGTCCTTAACTGAGGCTCTCCATCGGTAACTGATAGCCATATGGTCCAATTGAGTCCACGGCTGTCTTGTGGTAGGTGGCCTCCAAGTAACTCGGTGTGAGCGTTTGTGTTGGAAGTTCGTACTGGCCAGGAACAGACGATGATCTGCACACAACTGAAGAAGCCGCTCTCCATTATCCGTACGCACAGCATCGACTCCAAATCGACCACCCAACTGTGCTTCTTCCGGACTTAGCCGTCCAACTTGGGCATTCATATCACCCGCCAGGATTACTATATCCGTCCTTCTTGCCGACCGAAGCAGTCGTGACAGATCTTGATAAAACTCGTCCTTCTCATTCTCAGAACTGCTATCTGTTGGGGCGTATGCTGATACGACAAACAAACACCGTTTACCGCATCGACCTGCGTTAATCTTAATTGAGCCAGACAACCGCACAGCGCAAAGGCGACTGTTTACTGGGATCCAGTCCAGTAAGGCGCTTTCAGCCTTGGGGCTGAGTGCAACTCCCACACCGTAGATACCACGAGCCATTGCGTCAGGATCACCGGATGCCCGAAGAGTGAAATGTGGGACATCTGGGTTCGCCTAAGCGGCCTGAGGAGCACGACCGAAGTGGAGTCTTGTATGTGTGTTTCGGAGACAAAACATACATCGATAGAAGTAAAGGTTTCAGCAAAGGATGCCTGTTGCCCAATTTGACATAGAGTACGGACATTAAAGGCTGCAAAATGGATCAGATCTTTTGAGGTTAGTCAGTGATTATTTTGGTTTTATTTTCTGGGCGATGGTTGAGACCCGCAACAGTGGCTAGGTGATTGGCAGATGGGTTGATTGCACTGCATTGTACGATGGGTTGGGAGGGAGTGTGGGGAGAAGGCCGGTGAGCGAAGAGCTGCAAGGAAAATGATACTTCCCGGTTGCCAGGCCGAAGAAGGGGAGTTGAGTTGAGGTACCCCACCTTGAGCCTTTGACTCAAACGTCTGACCCAGAAGGAGTGGGAGGGTGTAGGGTTTCGCTCGGGGGCCCTGCCCTAACCTCTGACTCAAGAGTCTGGACCACGAGACAGCGGTTGTTAGGGTTTTCTTGGGGGACCCTTCCTGGAGCCAATGACTCAATAGTCTGACCTACTTGGCTGTAGGGGGCCGGCCTGGCCCGAGGGCGTAGGGAGTACAGCATTACTGTTCCACTCCTGATACGGCTGCGCACAGCAGGTGTCTTTTGAGCAGCACCAAACCCTTTGGTTTTAAAAGTAGTTCGACCGTTTTGAATAATGCGCCGGCGGTTTTTACGGCCGACCTTTTCTAACCCGTCCTTCCCCGGGAGAAGGCAGCATCGCTGCTTCCATAAATATGGAGATGCTGGTCGCCTGGGGGAAACGCCTTACTGCCTTCACACTCCTATCGCAAAGGACAGTACGACTTTACCTCCAGACCGCCAGTGAAGCATCAGTGTCAACACTGATGTTGCTGTCTTTGATGATGATGATGATGATGACAGCTTTTGGTCGGGCTCCATAAGCATGGACATACTGGTCACTCTAGAGAAATGCCTCACTTCCTTCACGCTCATGTTGTATAGGACAGTACCAATTTAACTCCAGGCCACCTAGTATTACGATTTATCGCAGTACAAAGATTCGCTGTTCTTCATCGGGCTGCTATCCGATGACCTTCCTGGAACTGAGTTTTAGCTGCAAAATAGGTGCTGCGGTGAAGCCCTATCACCACGATAAAGTGGCAACTTTAGGTCGTTCGTTGATCTGTAGTACCCCTTCGGTTCCTAGCTGCAATCCCACCCGAAAGAAGCACGAGGGCTGGGATACTGCCGGCTGCCCAGGCCTAGACGGGGGAAATGGAGGTACAGAGGTCGGGTTCGAAACACGAACCTTCCGCTCAGTAAATCCAAGCTGTAACCACTGAATCATCTGGCCCTCAAATTCAGGTCAGGCACCAGGCTAACGTCACAATTGTTTTCAGGGTTTGTGCATCATTATTGAGGATGATTATTAGCAGCATCATTGAATATTACAGATTCGTTTCCTCGTGCGGGCTATCGGAATTCCCAATCACGGTCAGTGCGAAAAAAATCGAACGATGGTTTACCTTCTATGAGCCCAAGTTCTGGGTTGCATTCCACATATCGGACAGAAAATCTGGAAACCAGACGAGGAACGAAATCCATTGCGTCAGACTCTGCCAATGGGACTGGAAGCTCGCAAAACAGCCTCCGCAAAGCGATAGGTAGGAAATGTTTTT